>JAADXL010000788.1:0-17248 GCA_023337755.1 Pythium aristosporum | reverse complement strand
GGAGGAGGAGGAGGAGGAGGGGAGTCAAGGACGACGAGCGACAGCGAAGGTCTTGTCGGTCCCGATTCTACGGATATAGACCGACTCCAGGTGGTGGATGGCGGAATGAAAACTATAATCAGCGGAGCGGAAACAAAGCAGCGTGGGACTCTGGGTTTGGGAAAGAGGAGGAACTGGATGCTGAGAGCTTTGTGCTGACGACTGGCTCGTCTGGGCCCTCTACTGTAGTGAAACTTTCGCTGAAAGCGGAGGAGGAGAGGAGTCGTCAGTTCGCGTTGCACACAGTGGAAGCCCTACACCTACTCAGGCCCGTGTTCGAGACTCTTCCAATATGCTATATCCTGCACATGAGTACACACTCCATCATCAGCAAGATACTGTGAAATAACCTCTATCATTACAGGATCAGCTGAAACTGAATTGGATCCACTGTGCTGATGAAGGGAAAAAAATATTCTGCGACCCTACGCACGATTGGTCATTGGGGATTGGGTGACGCAATACCTAGTTATTGTATTTTAGTACATTAGTCGAGTTTACCGACCTACATATTAAGTTAAGGTGGCGTTTTACAGTGGTATATCGTTGGTTGCGCCGCCCTATACCTAATATCTACAATACCAAACTGGTAAAAATACTGTTTTCATTGGCTCGGTCTGCAGTGCATTTACTGTGCAGACTCTGCACAGTAAACGAACCAACGTCTGTGCTTGTTTACGCCAGGTGAAAGCAGTATTCTCCCCGAATATATTAGCTTCCGCGCCTGGAAGCGCGATTCTGCAAGCGACTTGGCATTTGCTTATGGCGGAAGCGCACCCGTCAATCGCACCTGCCGAGTGCTACAGACAAGTCACTACCCTTTCGAAGCAAGTTCTGCCCACAAACCCAATGGGTGAACGAAGAATTTGCTCCTTCGAGATATTTTTAGACACCCTAAAAATTTGATTTGGTATCCCCCACCCCTCGTCACGATTCGCTGAATCGGGACGATGTGGGCCACACTGGCCAACTTGACGTTACAGTGTAACCATACTGTAACCCAAGGCTTGTACAGTACTGGACGCACCCGTTCAGAATGCGATCTTCCCTCATGCCCCTCCTCGGGCGTCTCGGCGTCGTCGCCGTCGCGATGGCGTCGCTGTCTCCGCTCGCCGCTGGATGGGGTTACAGTGAAGAAGACACGCAGCTGCGTCTCCAGCGGCTGCCGCGCTGGGACTTTTGGCCGCCGCTGCCGTCGCGCGCGCAGTTCACGGGCGAGTACCTCTCGTCGCGGCCCGGCCAGATCCACTTGAAGCCGCAGCGGTTCGCGCCGGTCGATCTCTTCTCGCTCGACGGCGAGGACACGTCGCCCAATGTGCTGTTATACGGGAGCATTCTTCTCAAGCCGACTGTTCTCGTGGGCGACGCCGCGCAGAATGACGTGGCTGTGCAGCGTGCACTGGCGTTTGCCCGTGAGCGGATCACCAACGCCAATCTCTCGCCACGCGCGCAGCTCACGCGCGCCGTTGTGCTGCCGCTCACGGCCACGGGCGACAATGGCGCGTCGCAGATGGTCGTCGTCCATCAGTATCGCACGCTCAAGCAAGAGACGCGCCAGTTCCAGAGCCACGTCTCGATGGGCGTCAACTTCTACTTGACGCTCGACGACGCCGCGTTCCAGCTGCGCCACCGCGTAGTCGTCGCGCTCGACCGCGACGGCGTCCACAATTTGTTCCATCACACGTTTGCACCACTCCATGGGAGCGACGAAAGTTCCTGTGCCGTCGGGGGCGAGTGTGGTGCCTCGCCTTCGTCCTCCTCCTCCTCCTCCTCCAATAACCCTCGCATCCTATCGTACAACGTGTGGAACACGAACCCACCCCGGGACGTCTACGGCTCTACAAGGCGATGGCACCAGTACACGAAGCGGCTGGACCACCTCACGCAGATTGTGCAGGACACGAACGCCGACATTATCGGCTTCCAGGAAGTGCGGTACGACGGCGTCTTTGGCGAGCGTGGCAAGCACGCACAGGTGCACCACCTCGCGGACCGACTGCCCGGCTACCAGTTTGTCTACCAGGCCGCAATGAGCTACTTGAATGACCGCGACCCGTTTGAACGCATTGAAGAAGGGCCCGCCGTGTTCTCCAAGTTCCCCATCGTGCACACCGACTACCTTCTCCTCAGCCGCGACCCGAATGACCCGAACGATGCCCACCAGCGGCTCTGTCTCCACGCGGTCGTGGACCACCCATCGTGGGGCCACATTGACGTCTACGTCACGCACTTGTCGCTGAGCGAAAAGTCCCGCGAGCAGACCATGGTCGAGATCTGGGAGTACATGAAGCAGGGCGCGGGCGTCACACAAGTGCTACTGGGCGATCTCAACGCCGAGCCGCAGTCACGAGGGATCCGGTTTTTGCGGGGCGATGCGTCGATGGGGGAGGATGCTACCACCATAGACCTCAGAGACGCATGGCTGGAATTGCACAGCGAGGCCGAGCCGCGCTCCCCGGACGCACAGGACCGAGCTTCCAAGTTTACATTCCCAAGTGACAACCCGGTCAAGCGGATCGATTTCGTCTTGTACCGCGGCAAAGGCAAAGTGCGCGAGTGCGAGATCGTGGGGCAGCACCCGACGGAGGACACAAAGGCGTTCCCTCGTGACGTTGGCATGCTGAATGCGCAGAGCCCCGTGTACGCGTCCGACCACCGCGGCGTCGTCGCCGAGTTTGCCGCGGAATGAATGGAACTGAGGTGGTCTCCAGAGTGAGGTCGTTTGTCATCAGCCAGAGACTGTTTTGAATAGGATCGTGTACACTCACACTGACGGGCATTTTGTCCACGGTAGTGAGCCCTTTCTAAATCTCGGAGAGTCCAATCATCTTACCTCGCTCCACCGCACGAAACACTGGTTGGCCGGTCGACTCATCGTGTCCAGCATTTCCTCGACCTTTGCCACAAGTGTTTGAAAAAAGTACTCAGGGTGCCAAGCCACGCGAGTACGTGTTTTGCGATGCCATGCTTCTTCTAGAACTGCTATCGTGTGTCCTGCACGCCGCGATTCATGGTCCAATGCATCGGACATTGTTTACTACAGTTGCCCTGCTGGGGTGAAACGCAAGGATCAGCACTCGCATCGGTGGCGGTGGATGCATCGTGAACAATCAACCGGTCGACCACAGTAAGAAGCGAGGTGGAAAGAACCATGGGTCGCATTTAGTGTGAGCGAGTCTGAGCAAATATCACCACCCTTGCCGCGCCGCCTTGGAACTCGCCTCCTGGAACAGCGCGTTCTGCTCCGCGAGCAGCTCCTCCCGACTGGCGGTTTGCAACGCCGCCTTGCGCGAAGCTACACGCTGCTTCTTTTGCTATCGGCAAAACAAAGCACATGATCAGATCAATAGAGACACCCTATTAGCTCGTTCGCCATAGCCTCCACCTTGCTGGCCTCCAGGCGGTCGTGGCCATTCGCCTCCACTTCGTCCAGATACCGCTTCATACCCATTTGCTATCATATTTCACACAACAGAAGCTCAGTCGTCCGCCATCCTTTGAAAACCAGTGGTGGTCTCCCACCTGAAGCGCCTGGACGACGTGGTCGGCGTTCACACGGTACTTCTCCTTCTTGGCGCCAGCCTCGGCCATAGCATTGGCGTTTTCGCCGAGTATCCGCAGGAATTCTGGGCCCATGAATCGAACGTGAGCTGAATAAAGGTAGAGACTTCCACTCCCAATGAACGCACCGGCGGCGCACTCGGTGGCCCAGTCCACCGCCTCTTTCTGCAGCGTCAGCTCCTCAGGCACGACATCGCGCAGCAGCTTCTCGATCGTGACTGCTTTGCAGGGCAATAGTGTTGGACTCTCTCGTCGCAGGTGCCATCGACGCCGACGTACCTCTTGGCAGACCGCTCATCTTGCCGCCAATTCCGCAAATCAATTAGCGTATATATGTACAGAATTACCGTATCTATACGGTAATCCGTCCGGAGAGCAAGTGTACTGTAATTGAATAATACCGAAGCAAAGTGTATCCATTTTACCGCCTTTCTTCAGTCTGGAGTCACCTGACAGTCGACACGCGGAGGCGATTGTGGAAGGACCTTCATACAGAATACCACGTGTATCAGCACCAACTAACAAATGCCATTGTGACGGCGCGTCACACAAGCATGACTCCCATGCGACAATGATAGCGTGGTGTGCCGCCACTTCCTGCCTTCAGAGAACGACTCTGTTACTTGAAGGGGACCCCTTCACCCCTTTCTCTCGAGGCTACACGGCATGGAATCACGGCCTTGCTGGCGCGTTCGTCCTTCGAGGGCTGGTCTCGCTGTGATCGCGCAGTCACTGGAGGTGTGCAGCCACATTGCAGCTCTCCACTCTGCAGTGCTGGTTCCGAAGTGGGCCGTCGTGGACAAAGAGGATCGCAGGTCTGCGGCATAAATGACATCCAGCGTGTTGCGTGGTTGCGGCCTGGACTCGAGAATCAAGACAACGGCAGGCAGTGGTATTGAGTATTGATAACAGTATTCATAATTGTATTTTCAAGCAGGAGTCGTCGCTCTACTGTTATGCCCTTCGATTCCGCTCACTCCTGCTGCGATCGCTTGGCCAGCGACGCAAAGATCGAGTCGGGCTGAGCCAGCAACTCCGAGGGCGCGCCAAACTCGGCGACGCGGCCGGCGTCCATGACGGCAATCTTGTTGCAGTGCAAGATCGTGTTGATGCGGTGCGCAATGATGAGCACCGTCTTGAGCTGGAACGTCTCTTGGATCGTGACCTGAATAAGATTGTCGGTTGATGTATCTACGTTGGCCGTGGCCTCGTCCAGCACAACGATCTTGCTGTCCTTGAGCAACGCACGGCCGATGCAGAGCAGCTGTCGCTGACCGACCGACAAATTGTCGCCGCGCTCCGAGACCTCAAAGTCCAGTCCGGCGCCCCACTTGGTCACGGCCTCGGCCAGGTGGACCTGCTGGAGCACGCTCCAGATCGCCGCGTCCGTGTACTCGCCGAACGGGTCCAAGTTTTCACGGAGCGGTCCGCTATAGAGCACGGGATCCTGCGGGATGATGGCGAGCGCGCGGCGCAGCTGCTTCAGCTTGAGCTTCGCAATGTCCAGACCGTCGATGAAGACCGAGCCGCTGTCAAACTCGCAGATGCGGAACAGCGCAATCATGAGCGACGACTTGCCGGCGCCCGTGCGGCCGCAAATGCCCACTTTCTCTCCGCCGTTAATCTCCATGTCGACACCGCGCAGCACGAGCGGCAGCTCGGGGCGGTACTTGAGACAGAGTCTGTCAAACTTGATGTGGCCCGCCGAGGGCCAGACCGCTGGATTGATGGGCACGCAGTCGGCGCCGTCCTGCTCAAGCGGGATCGAACGGAAATGGAGCAAGCGCTCGACGCTCGTCATGGCGTTGTCCGTCATGTCGACGGCGCGCACGCACCACTGGACCATGGACGTGAGCATGAGCGAGTACGTAATCGAGAGCCCCGCAACAAGCGGCGCGATCGACCCTTTCGACGCGACAATGTAGAGTGAGACCACAAAGATGATGAGCACCGACAGCCAGTCGAGACGCACGGCGAGCCAGCGACCCGCGGCCCAGTAGTTGAAGTAGTAGCTCGTGTTGTCGTCGACCACCGTCTTGTTGATGCGCTTGAATTCGTCTTGCATTTTGAACGCGCGGATCGTGTGGAGCCCGTTGAGCGTCTCGCCAAAGAGATTGAACACGGGCGTGCGGGTGATGCCTTCGAGTCGCTTGATCTCGCGCGAGGACCGCTTGAAGTAGAGCCCCGTGATAACAAAGATAAAGAGCATGGGGATATAGGACACGGCGACCCACACAGACGCGAGGCCGCACACGACGAGACACCCAATGAACACGACCATGGCCTGGAAGAGGTTCTGGTACTGCTGCGGCAGGTTCGAGTCGACTTGGTCGAGGTCGTTCGAGAAACGATTGAGGATGCGACCCACGGGCGTAATGTCAAAGTACTCATTCACGGGCGCATTGAGCACACGGCGAAAGAGCTCGTCGTGCAGGTTCTTGGAGCTACGCATGCACGCCTCCATGAGTAGCAGTCCGCGCAAGAGCGTGAGCACGGCACACGCGACAATGAACCCAAAGTACCACCACGCATAGTACGCATCCGAGTACGACGGATCAATGTGCTTGCGCGGCATTTGCTTGGCCCAGTAACCTTGCCAGTAGTCGGCGGCGATGCGCATGCCCTGCGCGGCCGAGTACATGGTGATGAGCACCGTGACCACGACGATGCCGTTGTAGCCGGTCTCATCAAAGTACGTGCGGTACGTCTTGCCACTCACGCGGCCCTTGACGCGGTCTTCTTCCTGCACGAGCTTGGATGAGTCATCTTTGGGGTCCCTATCCGTCTTCCCCGGTGCGGTTGTGACGCTCACGTCGCTCACGATCTTCGTCGTGCGTTTCTCGGCGTCGTGGTGGCTCGCTGCTTCGTGGGCTGCATCGTGGGCCTTGACCTTCTCCACCTCAAGACTCTCGTGCTCGTCAATGATGTCGGCCTCGCGCTTCTCGAGCGCGTGCGCGTGAATGTCCAAGTCGGGAAACTGCGCAATGATGTCGCGGTACGTGCCATCGCCCACGATGCGGCCGTGCTGCACGACCACAATCTTGTCGGCGTGACGCAGCAAATCATAGTGACTGTTCAGCACGAGCACACGGGTCTTGTCGTGGGCGAGCCCCAGCACACACTGGTCAAAGATCGCGTGGGCGACGTGCGGGTCCACGGCACTGAGCGGATCATCGAGAATGAGGATGTCATAGTCGCGGCGGTACATGGCACGTGCGATCGCGACGCGGGCCTTTTGACCACCGCTGAGGTTGATGCCACGCTCGCCAATCTCGGTCTGGTCGCCGTTCGGCAGCGCGTGGAGATCAAGCGCGAGCTGGGTGGCCTCGAGCACGGTGGCGTAGCGGTCGCTGTCAAAGGGCGACTCAAAGAGAATGTTTTCCTTGACGGTCGAGTTGCGGATCCACGCCTCTTGGCTCACGTACGACACTTGGCCGTGCACGTCGCATGAACCGGACTGGCGCAGCATCTCGCCGAGCAGTGCATTGAGGAGACTCGTCTTGCCAGCACCGACCGTGCCCACGACCATGACGAGTGCACCAGCGTCCACCTCCAGGTTGACACCCTCGAGACAAAAGCTCTTCTGGACGGAAACCTCCACGGCAGCACTGGCAGAGGACGCGTCGATCAAAGGTGCAGCAGCAGCGACCGGCGTGGCATTGGCATCATCCTTGACGACCACGACGCTGGGCAAGACCCCGTCGGTTCCTTCCAGAGGCTCCGACCACACAAAGTTGGCATTGCGCACGAGAATCGTTCCTTTGCGTTCCGGGTCTTGATCCTCAACACGAGTCTTGGTATCTTCAGCGGGCACGAGCAGCTCGTCGCTTTCCATGTACATGTCCATGCGCTCGAAGGCAATCCGCGCCTGCGAGACTGCAGCGATCGCGAGCGGAAACAGACTCACGGCCAGGCGACTGATATTGACCATGGCGATAAGTGTGAACGCCTCAGTGACCGTCATGGTACCCTTGCGAAGCAAGAAGACACCGAAAATCAAGGCGCCCAGCAGCACAGGTGTGAGGAAGAGCAGCGTCGTGTTGATAATGTTGAGATAGTGGAACCGCCGGTAGAGCGAGACCTCGGTCGCGCGGATGGTCTCGACGCGGCGCGCGAGAGACTCTTCCCACGCGTAAAACTTCATGACGCGGATGCCCTGGAGAGCCTCGGATGTGACTTTGACGCGCTCCTCGACAATGTGGAGCAAGTCGGCCTGTACGTCGCCGATGCGGTCGGCGAGCTTGACCGACGTGTAGAGCACAAGCACCAAGAGCACGCCGCCACTGACGGCCGCGACAACGTCAAACATGGCCGCGACCAACGCAATGGTGATCACAAACGCCAGCGGCGCGACCACGAGCCACGGGCCGGAAATCATGAAGTTGAAGATGCGTTCCGAGTCGACGCTCATGAGCGTGACGATCTCGCCGGTCGTGTACGCCTGGCGCGCGCCGCTCGAGAGGCGGAGAGCCTTTTGGTAGACCGAGTCCATGACGACACTGCGCATGTTGGCGCCAATGCGTGAGGACGAAAAGAAGCCGAAGTTGAGCGTCGTGATGCCCACGAACGAGACGATGGTCATGAGCGCGACGAGCACAAAGCCATTGTCCGTGCGGAAGATATTGTGGCGGTCGTTGAGGAAGTCGAGCATGGCCTGCGAGATGTTGGGCTGCAGCACCATGGCCGTAATGTAGACCACGTAGTTGGCGAACACGTAGAGGATCTCGCGCTTGAACGTGCGCAGCAGGGCCTGCGCGAACCGCGACGAGAGCCACGACCTGTTGGTGCCACGCGCGCGGTGCGGGTCGGGGCGGATCGTGTAGAACTGGGCAAAGCGGTCTTGCAGCGCGTCGCACGTGTCGGCCGGACACACGGCCCAGAGGTCGTCCTTTTCGAGGATCTTCTGGGCGCCGAGCGACACGAGCGGCTGCAGCCAGTGGACCGAGAGGATCGAGACCATGGACGCCGTCGCGAGCGGGTTCTCACGGGCGCGGAACGGCGGCTCGAGTGCGTACTTTTCAGCGAGCGTTGGCTTCTTGGGTTGGTTGCCCTTGGGCGGGGCCAACTGCTGTGGCGTGGGCGGCACGGCCGCGTACGCCGTCGCGTCGTCGAGCTCGAGATCCTTTGGCGGCAGACGCATGCGGAGGGAGCGGAGGGGACGCGAGGGGGACGGGACAAGGGAGAGCCGTGACGCCGAGGCGGCAGATTCCGTTGTGTTTCCTTTCCCATGCGGAAGGGCATGGAGTTCCAAGTTGGAACTCGTTGCTGTTGGAACTTCCAACAACTTCTGTTGGCGTTGGGGCCAGAGAACGCCAACGATACAAAAGATGGCGATAGTGGACAGATACTGTACAAAGCAAGGGGGGACCCATGATGACGCGATCACGTTCGTGTGGGGATTGGTCGAAATGGGATTTCGACTAAGCAGATTGGTCGAAAAAGACTAAACCCGAGTACCAACCATTGGCTGGAAGTTTCATGCTTGGACAGGATGGGATGGCATGGGCCTCATACAGTACAGAACAGTACACAGGGACATGATTGATAAAGGTCCGAGTTCTCTCTCGGTGGGTCTTGGAAGGGGGTCTGCCCAACAACACAAAAAAAAAAACACGCCGATGGATACGTCTTTTCGGTCACGTGGTTCTCGCGTTGGACTTCCGGACGAGGCGTCGCTGCAGTCGGTCCGTTGAGAATGGCTGGGTCGGTTGTCTTGACTTCCCTGTCCGACAGTGCGCATGTGGTGGGCAGACTGGACAAGCACTTGCGACAGTAACTGATCTTCACTCGTGGGTTTGCCAGGCAAATTGCCAGGCTGGCGACCAGCATTCTTGCCCTCGTCCCAAGGGGCATCGGTCTGACTCAGATCCAAGGGCACGGTGGTACAGTACCACTGTCCTTGGATACACAGACACAATCCGTCAGCACCGTCCAGATGTTCAGCATTTGGCCCGTCAGCTGTGGATATTTATGCACGTTTTGGCAAAGAGTATCTTCTAGCTGCGAAATGGCTACAGTCTGGCCGTTGAGTCTGGTTGGCGTCGACAAGGCAAGCAAATGAATCACATGAAAGCGTCAACGTAGTATGAATGCGAATCCAGGAAAACAGACCCATGGCACGCCAGCAGTCGGTGCAAGCCTTGAGCATCGCAGCCCACTCCTAGTTGTTCGAGCCTTCACGCCAGTGGTCCACAAGCGCCTTAAACAGACCGTCCGTCTTCTTCTGCAGCGCTGCGGGTGTGTCAAACTCGCCCACTGATCCCTTCTCCATAACGAGGATGCGGTCCGCGTCGAGGATCGTGTTGATGCGGTGCGCGATCGTAAGGCACGTGCAGTCCTTGAACTCCTCGCGGATGCTCTCCTGGATCTTGCGGTCGGTCTCAGTATCGATAGACGCCGTAGCTTCGTCCATCAGAATAATACGCGAACGCTTCAGCAACGCACGGGCGATACAGATGAGCTGGCGCTCACCAACGCTAAAGTTGGATCCCTTTTCGTCCACGCGGCCATCGAGCGCCGTGACAGCATTACCCAAGTGGGCACGACGGATCGACGTCCAGATCTGCTCGTCCGAGTATTGGTCAAACGGATCGACGTTGCTGCGGACAGTACCAGAGAACAACACCGGGTCCTGCGGGATGATGCTGATCTTACCGCGCACCTCGTGAAGCCCAAGACCGCTCGTATCGACTCCGTCAATGAAGATTGCACCAGAGTCGAGCTCGACGAGACGCATGAGCGCGACGACTAGGCTACTCTTGCCAGCACCTGTGCGGCCAACAATCCCCACCTTCTCACGAGGCCGGATGGTCAGCGATAGGTTGCGCAGCACGCGAGGAAGACCGGGACGGTAACGCAGGTTGACATTGCGGAACACGATCTCGCCCTCGGACGGCCATTCTTCGTGGGCAGGCAGCTTACCGACACTGGTAAGTGCCGGTTCCATCTCCATCTCGGAGTATTTCTTCACACGTTCAACAGAGACCATCTGCGTCTGGAGCTGGCTGAACATGCGTACCGACCAGTTCAACGACTGGGTCACGCTGAAAGCGTACGTGAGCGCGACACCAGCGAGGCCCGCAAACTTTTCACCAGCTTGGGACGTAGCCTGGTGAGTAAACACCGCCGACAACGCCGCGAAAGAGGCGACGAGCGTTCCGGCAAACTCTAGGCGCAGCGCGAGCCAGCAGTTGACGGCAAAATTCAAGAAGTACGCACGTTGGTTGCGGTCCAACAGCTCTTCGTTGCGCTTGGCAAACTGCTGTTCAGCACTGTAGGCACGAATGGTTGGAAGACCATCAAGTGTCTCAGACAGCAGCGCAAATACTGGCGAGCGACTGATAGAATCGAGGCGCTGAAGCTCACGCGAGGTCTTGATGAAGTAGCGCTGGGACACATAGTAGCCGACAAACACGGGTAGCAAAATGATCATGAACACCGGGGTGACGTACGAGACCGTGACGAGGGTGAAAACGACGCTGATCAACGTGTTGAAAAGCTGGCTCCATGTGGCCGGAATTCCTTCATCCACCGTGTACACGTCCTTCGACAACCGGTTAACGATCCGTCCAATGGGTGTCGTGTCGAAGAATGATGTCGGCGCACGTAGGATGCGGCTGAGCAAGGCCCTGAACAAAATCTTACTCGCCTTCAAGCCGCGGATGTACGTTGCGACTGCGCGGATGTAGAGGCCCAGCGCGTACAGAGCATTGAGCGCGATGAAGACGTACAAGTAGAACATCTGCGAGTCCTTGTGGTCTTCCGCATTTTCCGACCAGTAGGAAAGCCAAAACGTCGACGACAAGTTGATGCACTGCACGACGATGTAGATAAAGACGACGTACAACCCGGCTGGGTATCCACCAAACGCGTCGATCCACCACTTGTACACTGGCCACACGACATCGCCCGTCGAGCGATCCTCGTCCACAAGCAACTGTCCTTCATTCGCCAACTCGCCTTCGTGCGTGAGATCACTTCGGACCGATGCCGTGCGCGACCGGTTCGCAGCGTACTCGCGCGCATCGTCATCCTCGTCTTCTTCAAGTGCCGTTATCGGGTTGATTTCTTCCTCCAATTCTTCCACAGTCGCACCTTGATCGTGCTCCTTGTACTTTGCAACCAGGTCGGTCAGGACACCATTCATCGCAATCACCTCATCGTACATGCCTTGTTCGACGATGGTGCCGCGCTCAATTACGAGGACAACGTCGCACTGGTTCAGGAACGTGAGGCCGTGCGTGACAAGCACCACCAGCTTGTTCTTGAGTGTCTTCTTGATGCAGTTCATGAAAATGTCATGTCCAACGTGGCTGTCGACGGCCGAGAGGATATCGTCCAAGATATAGATATCAGCATCTTGGTACACAGCCCGCGCGATGGCAACACGTGTACGCTGACCGCCACTCAAGTTGATCCCCTTCTCCCCAATCTCAGTCGAGTCTCCGCCAGGAAGGATCGCAAGATCTTTTTTGAGAGAGCTCACGTGGATCGCTTCCTCGTAACGCTTAGCATCAAACGGGTGGCCGAAGATGATGTTCTCGCGCACAGTCGCGTTCTGAATGAACGGTTGTTGCGATACATACGCGATCGATCCACGCGCCGCGACCGATCCTCGGCAGCATTTAGCGTCGCCCAAGATGCCGCTAAGCAAAGTCGACTTACCAGCGCCGACGTGGCCCACAATGGCACATAGCTGACCCGACTTGAGCTGCATGTTAACATTTCGGAGCACGGTCGCGTCCGGCTCAGCCTTGAAGCTGACCGAAGATTCACCAAAGGAAGAGACGTCATCGTCAACCGCTGATGCGAGTTCCGGTTTCTTGTTCTCATCGGTTTCATCAAGGTCCCACGAGAAGTCAGCATTAACGACCTTCACACCGACCTCCGTGAGATCGCCCGAGCCGACCTTCACGCGCTCTTCCTCCATGAAGTACTCGCGCAGACGCTCCACACTCACACTAGCCTCCACAATTGAGTTGAGGACCTGCGGCAGCATGAACAGTGGGAAGCGCAGAATGTTGAACAACGCCAAGCTGGTCAGCGCCGTGCCGACATCGAGCGTGTTGCCCAGCATCACGTAGCAGAAAAACGACGAGACTGTCACGAGTGATGGAATCGCTGAGAAGAGCGTGATCGAGCCGCTACGCGCGTAAATGTACGTCTCCAACTTCGAGAGTTCGTCGGTACGGAACTCCATAACACGACGTGTGAACGAGTTCTCCCAGGCCTGCATCTTGATGACTTTCATTCCCGAGAGCACTTCGTGGCAAACCTTGATGCGCTCGTCCTTGACCTTCATCAGGCGCAACTGGAGTCGACGCATGAGCTTCGAAATCGCAGACGTGACTGGCAGCATGAGCATGATGACAGCGACACCAGCGAATGTCGAGACGCCAAGTTGTTTCCACAGCAAGAAACACGATACCGTGATCTGGAAGACCGAGAACCACACGCTGTTGATGTAGTTCGTCAGGTCCTGGAGACGCTGCGCGTCGATCGACATGAGGTTGGTGATCTCGCCCGTGGTCTTCTTCTGACGCGCGGCCGCCGAGAGCACGAGCGACTTGCGGTACACGGTCGTGCACACGGCACTGCGTACACGCAGACCCGTCTCAAAGCAGTAGAAAAAGTAATTGCGCAGCGTAAACGACTGCACAACGCCCGACACGAAGATGATCGCCGCGTACATCAACCCTTCCGAAAGCGGCGCCTCCGGATCCTTCAAGAACGCGATAATGTCCTTGATCATCAACGGACCAACGAACTGGAGCGAGTCATGCACGAGCTTGAGCAAGGCGGCCTGGAGCACCTGCGCACCAAACGTGCGCGCGAGCACCCACGAGAAGCTCGGGTTCGTCGGGATCTTGCGCACCTCGGCCTCCCACTTGGTCTGGAACGTCTCGCCCACGAACTGCGCGCGGTTTTCCGGATCGAGTTGGTACAGATCGTCGTGCTGCAGCGGGCGACTGTTGCCGAGCTCCATGAGCGGGTTGATCCACGAGAAGAGCACGCGCGCGGCGATTCCCTTGAACTGGCGCGGCCAGCGGTCGCCCAGACCGGGCTTGGCGCCGTCGTCCCCATACTTGGCGGCGACGTCCAGCAGCGGCGTCTTCTCGGCCGCGTTGCCCTTGCGCATCTTTCCCCTTGGTGTTGTTTTCTTTCTTCCTCTTCTACTTGGCCCAACGCGGAGAAAAAGCCGAAGTGATCGGAATTCGCTGGTGGTTATTTCTTTCTTTTTCGTTCACACCAACAGGCGGGAAAAAAGACCCAACGCTTCCTTCGTCAGCGACTCCTGGCCAGTCCAGCATCCCAAGCCGAAAAAGCTCAGGGTCACAAGAGTGCGACTGCACACACAAGGCAAAAGCCGACCGCAACCACTCTGCTGATGGATTCAGCCCAGGTTGGAGTAAACTGTTGGCGTCAGTTTTTGCAGTTTATGTATTTGCGTGATCGATTTCTCTTTCTTTTTTTCGTTTTCATGATGCTGTAATCAACGGGTATGCGTTTTCAGCAGTTCTGGGCTGATTCCCACACGAGCCAATCTCTGCACCCCATTTTACGGCGAGTGTTTGTTGTCGAAGTCCAACTCTGGGACACCGGCACACTAAATCAGTATACGATCATCAACCGTCGCGAAAATGCGAGTTTCTATTTCTTTTCGCGACCTGCCAGCAGTGCACGAATGCGAAGGGGCCATGGCGACTAGACTCGCATCAAAGACTTCTTTCTCTCCAAGAACCTTGAATGTCACGAGCGAGACGGCAGTCACAGTGTCAGCATGAGTATAGATTTGCACTGGGTTCTAGGGGATGATGCTGATGTCCCCGCTGCACTTCGTGGAAGCCAGGATCGCTCGTTACAAGCACCCACACGTCAGTGATCCATCAAGACCGAGACGCCTGACTCACACCGAAGTGTATGAAAAGTGGCTGGACGCGGCGACGCTGTTGAATGGCCATACTCCGCAAGGGGGACAGAGATTAACAGACAGAGTGGTGATGTTGGATCGTCTTACACTGCAATCGTGTAGTGGGTATATAAATACGGGTGTAAGCTGGGACGCATCTAACAGACAGGAGGGAGCATGGGACGCTCCGAGGTCTACATGCACTCGTTCAGCACCGCAGCGATCTTGTGGAAACCGCGCGAGGCCGCGAAGTGGGACAACGTCAACGTTTCGGCCATCTGGATCATAGCCTTGGCGTTGTGGTGGAGGAGAATACGAACGATCGCGTCGTCGTCTTTTGTGCTGGCGATCACGTGGATCAGTAGTGGGGTTTGCTGGCGTTCGTTCACGGCGTTGACAGATGCGCCGGCCTTGAGCAGCACGTACACGATCTCGGCAGTGTGTGCGCCCGTGGCGCTGGCAGCGTAGTGGAGCGGGTGGTTGCCGCGGATATCGGCGCGGTGTAGCAGCTCGGGCTGCTCCACGACGAGGCGCTTGACCGTCACAATGTCGCCCTTCCGCACAGCGTCATGGAGCGGGCTTCTATTGTATTTATTGCCAACACTGCTGCTTGGCGTGCGCACCACCACGGCCGGCGCAGTCGCAGTCGGCGCCGTGTTTGCACGGTTGCGAATGGGCTCCAATGTCACAGGCTCGGCCGCATTCTCGACCGACTCGACATTCTTCTCTGTGGCGGTCTCAGCCGGTGGCTGGGTGCGCACGACCTCGAGACCTCGGCTCTTGTGTGGCTGCGCCGTGCCCCTGGTGCTCCGCGGCTTCGAGGTGCCCCTACTGCTCCGCGGCTGCGTGTTGACAGCTTTGCTGCCATGCTTGATCATGCTGGCGGTGAGGTCCTCATCGATTGGGTTCAGACGCGGTGCAAATTTGCTGCGGCGCATTGTTTTGAATGAAGACTAGCTGTAGTGTGGGTGAGGCCGGATGGGAAATCAGGAAATGAATGAACACACCCGCTGCGCTTCCTCTCCGGAACCCGAAGGCTGATGTCATGCAAGCAACTGATGGTAGACGTGACTTTACGATGAAAGTTGTACAGTATTGTCCAGACGTTTCCAACGCCCCGCAGATCAGTCAGCCAATTACCCGGCAAACTGTATGCTTGTTTCATGGAAGCTGTTAGGATGTCATACCTGTGATAATAAATACTTGCGAACCGACTACTTTCAACTTTACGTAGACAGGGGGTTTATATTACCTCTATAAATGATTATAATGACGCGATGAAGTGTCGTTGAAGCAGCTGGCTGCTGTATTATTTCGGACTCGAAATCGACCGCAAGAATGAGTTCGAGATGCGATATACTGATCATCAGCGCCGGAGTTTTCTTACCCTTATCACCTGGATTCTAAAGGATGGACCGCTTCCGCGGTGGGGTCTGGAGACCAGCAAGCCAGACACCCAACACTATTGTCCACAGTGTATACTACCAGTAATCAGGGACTGCTCAATCAAAATTCAGAAGTTCAGATTGACTGTGGAATAGAAACGATTTTGAATTTACTGGAATCCCCCATATTCGGGCGTCTTCTTCTACCTGTAGTGTATAAGAAGACGACGGAAGGGTGGACGCTGTAGAATCTACAGTATCCACAAATGCGTGCGTGCGGTAAGGAGCATGGCAGCAGTTGCTTCATGGACTTCTACATGCGTTGACAGGCAAATCCTCACAGTTATAACATTCGAAGAAAAGCCATCAGGAGGCTGACGCAACTGCTCGGGTGCGGTACGGGACAACACGAGAGTGACTTCCAGCGGCATAGAGTCACTCATAACTCTAACAGGACAACACGGCCCACTTATGGACGTCAATACTCTATGATAGAGTCCCTGAATCAGGATTGAAGTGACTGAGACTCTGAGAACCTTCATTACTAACCGGGACACAAGTGCTGAGAAGTACCACCAGCCGACGCGGTCATCCGTCTGGCTACGACCTTCTTCCGTAACGTGGACATTCGATTTGCTATGGAGTATCCAGAGTGGAGTGATATATGGGTACAACGGTAGTGACTCTCTGATCCGTGTAGAAGACGGATGGAACGCCTTTCGACATAGAGTTTGTATGCTATTGAAGTCGTTCCGGTTGACGTTCAGCCCAAACGTCTACATGCTGTGGATGACACTTGGGTGTTCATCCATTACATATGCAATGGTCGGACCGTGAACCACTGTACTGGTGAACATGACGCATGACTGTCCATTCGGATACAGTGTGAGTACCAAATTCAGTGTGTTGGGGCAACGGTTGCTGGGTGGCATCGCACTGGATGTCACCTTTATTGACAAACCCAGGAAACCAGTTGCTAAGGAGCTCAGCGTCAACAGAGACATGAGCAGATCCGGAATATACTACGTGTAGCTGGTCACCAGGCTGGTGACCAGCTCCCAGTTACATACTCTAGCATCAAGACTGCAAGTAACGGTGCCAATCCCTCTTGCTCATCCACATGTATCCAGGATATGGATCAAATGAAGGGATTTGGAGCACAATGTCGCTGCCCAGAATATGGAGGAAGCATTTCGATAGTCGGATTGGGGAAGCCATTGCAGTGCGATCGCCCAATGCTGTAGTTGGTCTGATGGTTCTTTTGACGTTCCTTGAGAATCAAGTAAGAGGGGACTACGAACGCACTCATCGGCACGGTTGGCCAACGTCCTTATTACCGGTAGGCTAACGGGGG
>JAADXL010000787.1:0-17250 GCA_023337755.1 Pythium aristosporum | reverse complement strand
TACGACCTCCTCGACGCCGAAACACAGCACGCTACAACACCGCCGCATCCCACCCACGATCTACTCAGCACCCTTCGCGCCCACCTAACAGAACAGCGATCTACAGTTTCCCCACTTGCCCGCAAACGAGGATCCCGCACACCGCCAGCAGCAGCTTCGACCAAACGACTGCACCCACTCCGCAGAGACACGTAGCCCCCACTGCACAGGATGCATAGACCCTTGTAGAGTCGAGTGAGTTTATATCGGTAAATACATCCTCCCAACCAAAAAAAAATTGTCGACGCGAGTCCTCAAGGCTCCGGTCTGTACAGCCGCCTTGTGAGCCAAGTTCCTAACGAAAACTCCGCAACCGTGTTGGTTGGTATCAGTGTTCGAGATGCGCGCGACTGATGCGTTCAAGAGACTGGAACGTTGTGCTGCCTCGGCCAACGCGTTTGGAATTTGGGCCAAACTGAGTTCGTAGACGCCACCTCCAGTTGCCAAAACTGCGTCCAACACGAGTCAGTCAGTCGTCTTCAGTGTTGTTGGGTGGTCGTCTTATTTATAGCGACGCCCTGACCTCGTGTCTTCAGTGTGGAAGTGCTGGAAAATCCCAGTCTGACATGGCGCCGCCTAACGCAACGACGGCGACAACCAACTCAGGTCCATCGCCACCTCCACGTGAGGACATGACACTGCACTCGTGGTGGCGTGGGCTCCTTGCCCGTGACCCCAACACCAAACGCACCCGTTACTCTCTCGCAAAATCCCGACGGTTCGTCGAGTACGCGAAGGAGACCTCGACATTTCGACAGCTCGCCGTCATCTTGCTCTTCCCGGTGCCAGCTCTACTCGTGGCATTAATGCTCCCTCTCATCCCGCTCCAGAACCCATCGCTCGGCGTGCTGGCGAACTGGGGGGTCTGCCTCAACCAGTTCTCCATCCAGTGGACCGCCATTGCGGCTGGCTTAGTCATGGCACGTGCAGCGTCGGGGATCGACCATCAAGACTATTCCACCGCAGCGATTTTGGCAGTCGCGACCATTGCTGCAGCCAGTACCGTCGGCATATTTGTCGCCATCAGCTTGGCCTGGAGATTCCCCGTTCCATTCTACTCAGCCCTCGCTCCGTTGGCTTTTGGGGCATCTGTGGGGATGGGCCACATGATCGTATTTCGACGGCGTCCGCTTGCGAAGGGTGCACAGACCAAACTGCTGCTCTTTGTTCCATCCCTCGCTCTCCAGGCTTCCCAGCTGACAATCTACACCATCTATTTGGTCCTGTTCGCAGGGGCCAACGACTGGCAGCAAGTTCTACTGGTCGTCTTCTTCTCGTGCCTCAAGCACGTATTACGTCGGGCAGTCTTTGCCGTCTCGTACCACCTCCAAGACTTTGCCAAAGAGACAGCAGTGGCTGGCGTCGAGGTTAGTGCCTCACTTTGTCAGGCCTCCGTGATGCAGACCAAACCGTCAGCGCTTGTCACAGGCTGCATCATCGGTATCGACGTTTTGCTGAGTGTGGTCGAGATCAAGCGATACGTGGATCGAAGGTCCGTCGTTCCGACGATTGAGATCATCCAGAAAGCCATCGACATCATCCCGTCCACTCTACTGGACGAGTGCGAACTCTCGCGATGTGGTACACGCCATACCAGAGGCGTACAAGCTTTGATTACTATACTCGGAACTTCTCTGACGCAAAGCCGAAGCAACCAGGTAGTTCCTGTTGTTGCATCACCCGGTGGCACCACGGTCGAATGTTTCTCATCACCTGGCAATGACAAGATTATCGTCGTCCATGCTCACGAGATTCTCCAGTCGGCCGAAGTAATAATGCTCATCGAGTACTTCGAAGTCTCGGTGCCCTTCATGAGCGCGTGCCTCTTGCTCGTGGCGTCTCAGCTTCCATCAGCCCTCTACAACACAACCGTGCGGCCCTTCTACTTGGATCCGAGCAAACTCGCACCGGCCGTCGGCAGTATCTTTCTCTACACTTCCCTGCAGGCGATCACGCTCTTGGGCATGTTTATGGCAATGAAGATTCGGTACCGGTTGTCGGCAACGAAGCTGTTGGGCGTTCGTCCTCGAAGCCCACGTCTGGTCTCTACAAGCGAAGCTGCTGATGTGGCTGACGGCGGCCCTCTCGCTCCCGATTATTCACTATGGTTGGGGAGAGAAGAGAGAATGCTTGCTCGCTTGTTGGCTCAAAGGACTATCGCAGTCTTATCTTTTATGGTCGTACAGGTGTGGACCTCACGTTCAAGTTCGACTACAAAGGTTGAGAGGAATCACGCGACTGGTCGGACTCGTATCCTATTCGAATGTATCATCGTAGAGACTGAGGAATGATACGTCGGACAAGACGGCTCTCTTTTATTGTATTACAGGAAGCTAGGCGTTCTAACTAGAGGAACTAACCGTCCGTCGGCCTACTGGGACGTGTAACTATCTATCGTGCGCGTGGCCAAGACGACTCGCAGCGTGGTGAAGCAGACTAAGTGCGCAGTTTGGAGGGACGCTCAAACCCCTTGATCGCTTCGCGAGGGATTTCGAAACCAGTATTCTACCCCCTTTCCCTGACTACTCATACATGTCGTGATCAGCTCTTGTGCCCAACACAGCCCCTCGGTCTCAATGCCGTCGTACCCCTCTGTGGTGCTTCAGCGTGTCTGTGCCCTTGAGCTCGACTCCACGTCACATTGGCTCGCCAACCGCAAACGCGCTGCTCCGAATAGATGCATCCACAGAGTTGATACACCTGTATAGAACTCAGCCGTCTTCCGAATTGAATAACCGATTTCGTTCGGATCTAATCAAATGACTCCAAAGTAACGAGTATTCGCCCATCCTCGTCCGTTTAATCCACACCCGAGCCACGTGCGGCCAGCAGATTTGAGCATCTCAAAGCAGTGGAGGGTGTTCTCCACGAACGAGGGGACTATACACGTTTCGGTCAAAGGATGTTGTGGGTAAATCGATCATGTGCGCTGTAATCTCCGTCAGTCTATAAGGATTTCCATTCGAGTTATAACGCGACTTAATTCGCCATGGACGCGCCACCAACGTGGTGGATCGGCTCGCGCGGCATGCCCCAGCACTTGTACCCAAAGAAGTGGGCCTCGTAACACAGCCCCTCGGTCTCAATGCCGTCGTATCCCTCTTGGTCCCACTCGCTGCCGATCACGTAGTGGTGCGTGAACAGCACGCCCTGGCGGTGGATGTCCGCCTTGACATAGAGCATCGTGCCGCCGACCGAGTCGAGCGGGATGAACTCCTGGTCACCGTCTCGGTAGTCGATCATGTGGCGGTCCCGCAGGCCCATGGGCACAAACCCCTTGCGTTCACTAGCATCCTTGGGCTTCGTGCGCGTGCCGACCCAGGCGTTGCGGTCGTACTCGGCTTCGTCGCGGTAACAAATGGGCTCGACAATATCCAGTCCCGACCGCATCATCTTGGCCATCAAGTGCGCGGGCACGCGTTCGACGTCGGCGTCGAGCCACACGACGTGCTGGTGCCACGTCTCGAGCGTCGACAGCAGCGCAAAGTTGCGGTACCGCGCGAGCAGCCGCCGCCGCTCGTTCTGGATGCCCGTGTCGTGGCGGTTCTCGCGCGTGAGTCCGCGGGCATTAAAGTCGCTTCGGAAGATCAGGGAGAACTGCGCGTACTCGGCAATGTGGCGGTGCATGTTGCGCTGTACGGCGTCGAACTCTTGCATGTCGGACACGAGGACCGTGAGTGAGACCTTGGCTTTCGGCACGGTGAAGGTCCCGAGCAGAGCGAAGAGGTCGGTGCTCGAGCGGTTGAGGCCGTACGATCGGTGGTCCTTGAGCACGACCAGCAGCAGCACTGCGTCGCGGGCTTTCTCGGACGTTTGCCCCAGCACGCGGCGGTTCTGGAGCCGCCAGTGGACGCCGCGCTGCGGCTGGCCGTGCTGCGGAAAGTACTCGGTCCACTGGACAGTGTCCTCGGCGACGCTCGACTCGGGACGCACCTCTGGCTGCTGGCCGTCCGTAAGTGCGGGCAGAAACGCAGCGCGCGGGTGCAGCACGCTGGTCACGGGGCCCTGGGTCGTCGTCGGTGGTGGAGGAGGAGACGGCGTCACGTCGGACTCGGCGTCGACGGGTCGCAAGTGGCTGAGAGAGTCCGTCTGTGGCGGCGGAGGGGGCTCCGACAGGAACACGTAGTTGGTCGTCCAGAAGCCACAGACGAGCAGGACCGCCGCGGCCGCCGGCACCAGCAAGCGGCTGCGGCGCGGCGCATGAAGCGGCATGGGCATGAGGGGCAGTGTGGAGGAGACCGATACGAGGTCAGTGGAGCGGGGGACTGGATCCAATGAAGCATAATGTGAGAGGATTGGCTTAAATTATAGTAATTCGCTTTATTATAGCCAATGGAGGTAGCTAAGGCCTTGAAGCTGTCAGTGAGAGACTAGAATCACGAGACTCATTGTTCTAGTCGCTTACCCTTGGTCGCGTTCAAGTAAAACGACCACCAGCCGTCCAGTCCATACAGTACACTCTATCACTCTTCCACAAAGAGACACAAGTGATGTGATGGCTCCAAGAAAGCCATCAGCAAGCTGGCAACAGTCTGCCACAATCGCTTCGGTCGGAACTCTGGACCTGTGACAGACATTCGCAAAGCTACGGAGCCGTGCCAACACACCACAAACCACAAGGGACGACCATGCCACGGCTGCCAAGAACGCTCACGCGCGAGACCATCCAAGCTGCGTGTGCCGTGTTCGAGCAACGCGCGCGTGAGGCCGCCGCGACAGACGAGGGGCTATCGTTTGAAGATATCGTGATCGCACGTCCCATCACGCGCAGGCAACTTGATCGTGTGCCGGACGCGTGGCTGTATGGCGCCCGTGTGAGGCTGCGTGCGGACGACGTACTTGTCATCACCAAGCTCCAGACAGAACAGCACCAACGAGCTTGTGGCGAACTTCACTATCTGCTTGGCAACTACTCTGTTGTTGCTTGTTCCGACCAAATGGTGGCCCAACCCAAACGACGGTTGACTCTGCCCGACGGCTCCGTTGTGACCCCTGATGTTCAGATCTATCGCCAACCGACCACGTCGGGTACTCTCCCCGTCCCACTAGCGCTGTTTGAAGTCGAAGTGCACCACCGACCGATGTCCGACATCATTGCCACGGCGGCTCACTACCTCCACCAGCTCCCCAGCGTCGTGCAGGTGGTCCTCCTCAAGTTCTTCCCGCTATCTCTCACTACCAATCAGGAGCTGAGCATGCCGGCGATGCTGATCTCCTTCCGCCGCGCCACTGGAGCGAATGCTGGTCTCGTCGAAGTCGCGCAGATGTGTTCCTTTGGCAACGAGAGGATTCCTGACCACGTGGTGCAAACATTGGCGGCGCCAAGTGGTCTCCACGTGCCATTCATAGTCACAGAGCAGCAACAAGAGCCAGCCCAATATCTTCCACCCGGTTTTACGCTGGACAATGTGCTCGCTGAACTGGAGCATCAACTGCAGACGCACGTAGTGTTCGCGGTGGACATGCCAGCTCCACTGCCAGCCATTCCTATGGATCTCGTCCGCGGGTTTGTCGAAGCAATGCGCGGGTGGGACCATGACCGCGCTGTTTTCCCGCGTACTGTTACGGCCCTCTGCCGCACCGCTGAGTAACGGAAGCTCGCCCACCCAAAGTCGTTGAAGAAGTCCAGGGCGAATGAAGTCCAAGCAACAGAAACTAAGCTTTGAAGTTGATCCATAACCGTTGTACATTACATTTTCCCAGCAGCAGCAACGCTTCTCAGTTGGGTTTCCCCCAGTTCCTGGACTCCAAGAACTATTATTGATCGCGGCCGCGGAGTTTAGCGGGCTTCAAAAGTAGGATGACGGCAATGAAAATGAAGTGAACGCCGCTAGCCCCTACAGTTTTACTGGAAGAGTTGCAAGGAGATGGCGTCACAATACACTTTGCAACACGACCGTACGCACACGTTGAACAACGGTGATGAGTGCTTTGTGGTTGTTTGGCTCTCTTTCCACGATTAAATCGGCCCAGAGAGAGAGAGAGAGAGAGAGAGAGAGAGATGACTGAGGGTTTTGATCTGTTGACCAGGTTATGTACAGTCTGGCTGTCATATTGTGCATAAACGAGGAGGCTATGCCGACATTGTCGGGAGCACATGACCGTCAATATCCCCAGCAGGCCCAAAACCTCGTGATGTGCACCACAGCGAGCGATGCAAGCATTCATCCATATTGGGTTTCCCCCAGAAGACGTAATAGCCCCGCTGGGCAGTGGAGCGATTAATCCTTCCTGGTGTTCCAAAAGATGTAGACGTCAGCTTCGGTCCAGGGCTAGTGTTCTCATGAGCCGAGGGAACTTAATGAGCCTTCGTTTGTGTAATCGAACTTGAAGGTGGGGTCCACACCTGTAGCACCCACCACCACAACAGACAAGCCTGCGATTAGTCCTACGAACCAAAGAGCGAAGATCCTCTGTTCTGTCTCGAACCGTAGTGGACAATGCGGAACACGTAGGCTGCAACCAGCCAGATCAACAGCTTCCCTTGCAGAGACCAGACGTGAGCCTCCAGGACGAACGCTAATAACTTGGTGGCCGACAACCGGTACCGAATCTGCATCGCCACGCACATGCCCAAGAGTGTGGCCGCCTGAAGGGAGGTGTAGAGAAAGATATTACCGACGGCTGGTGCGAGTTGGCTCGGGTCCAAGTAGAAGGGCCGCACGGCTGTATTGTACAGAGCCGATGGAAGCTGGGATGCAACGAGCAAAATGCACGCGCTCATGAAGGGGACCGAAACTTCGAAGTACTCGATGAGCATTATTACTTCGGCCGACTGGAGAATCTCGAGCGCGTGGACGATAATGATCTTGTCCTTGTCGGGTAATGAGAAGCGTTCGACAGGGGTGACAGACGATCCAACACCAGGAACCACTCGCTTGCTTTCGCTTTGCGCCAGAAAGTTTCGCCTACAGTAATCAATGCTCGTAGGCCTCTGGTGTGACGGGTACCGTATGGTACGAGTTCGCGCTCGTCCAGTACAGAGGATGGGATGATGTCGATGGTTTTCTGGATGATCTCGATCGTCGGAATCACGGACGAACGATCCATGTACCGCTTGATCTCCACTACGCTGAGCAAACGTCGATGCCGATGATCCACCCTGTAACAAGCGTCGTTGGCGTCGTCTGCATCACGGAGGCCTGACATAGTGACGCACTGATCTCTGTCTCTTTTGCAGAGTCGTGGAGGTGGTACGAGATGGCAAAGATGGCACGACGGAGTACGTGCTTGAGACACGAGAAGAAGATGACCATAATAACTTGCTGCCAGTCATTGGCTTCCGCAGACAGTATCGAATACGTGGCGTAGGTTGTAAGCTGAGAGGCCTGGAGGGCGAGCGATGGCACGAACAGTAGCAGTTTGTTCTGTACGCTTCTTGCGGTCAAAAGACAATCGTGTGGGCCAACCCGACAGATACGCCATAAGTCAGTGGAGCGAAGGCGGTGAAGAACGGAACGGAGAATCGCCAGGCCAAGCTGACCACGACGAACATGCTGGCAGCAATCGCTGCGGCAATGGTCGCGACCGCAAAGATTGCTATGGTGGAATAGTCTTGATGGTCGATTCCTGACGCTGCGCGTGCCATGACCAAGCCAGTTGCAATCCACACCAACTGAATAGAAAACTGGTTAAGACAGATCCCCCAATTCGCCAGCACTCCGAGTGACGGCTGCCGGCGAGGGATGAGAGACAGCACTAGTGCTACGAGCGAGCAGAGCTGGCACCGGGAAGAGCAAGATGACGGCGAGCTGTCGAAGCGTCGAGGTCTCCTGTGCGTACATGACGAACTGTCGGGCCTTCACGAGAGAGTAACGGGTGCGTTTGGTGTTAGGGTCACGGGCATGGAGCCCACGCCACCACGACTGCAGTGTCATGTCTTGACATTGCGATGGCGAGGGGCCTGGGCTGGTTGTCCCGGTCGCTGTGGTGGGCGACGCCATGGCAGATCTCTGCAGTGCTCCCACAAGGGAGAACTAACGCCGTTGTACTTAGAAGTCAACCTCACAAATCAGATTATATCACTATCAGTCTTTCTCAAACGAGCCCTTGCCTAACTCTCGTTATGCCTCCATTGAAATATGCAGCACTTGGCCGCCCAAGCCACTGTTCGAGGGCTGTGACTGCGGAATCAGTTGTTTCTCAGATGCAACATCATCTGAGTCTCTGATCCATCCCAGCTCACGGGTTGGGCCGGGTCGTGAACCTCATTGTCCAAACCCATTTACCGTTTCAACCCAGACCCACCCACCCACCGCGTTCTTCTCTTTCCGAATCCTATTGGGACATCGCCTCCTTCAACCCAGCGCCGCCCCGCATTCGTCGCGCCCTTCCTCCGCCTCCTCCGCGCGCGTCTCGCCACCTCCCGCGCGCCCCTCCACCGCGCCCACGCGCCGCATCGCACGGCCCCGCGTCTCCTCTCTCTGCGCGTGGCGCTCCCACCTCCGTACCTGCCGTGGTTCGCGCGTAATCGTCCAACCATTTCGGTCTCTGTCAACGGCGTGGTCTGGAGTTCGTGGCTCGGCCAATCGTGGGTCGCGCGCGCCATGAGCCAGTTTGCGCACGGCATCTCGGCGCTCGACGTCTCGGCGTCGGACGCGCTCGCGGCGCCCGTCTTTCTGCTGGGCCGCCGCTTCCAGGGCGAGGCCGACGCCGACAGCTACCGCCAGGCCTTTGACGCCATCTTGTGGTTTACGTACCGCCGCGACTTTGCGAAAATGGAGCCGTACGAGTACACGAGCGACGCGGGCTGGGGCTGCATGCTGCGCTCGGCGCAAATGATGCTGAGCCAGGCGCTCCAGCGCCACTTGCTGGGGCGCGACTGGCGGCTGCCGCTGCTCGCGACCGAGAAGCCACCGCCGCGGTACACGGCGCTGCTCCAGTGGTTCGTCGACTCGCCGCAGCCCGAGTGTCTCTACAGCATCCACAACATGGTCAAGCTCGGGCTCCAGTACGACAAGCTGCCGGGCGAGTGGTACGGCCCCACGACCGCGGCGCAGGTGCTGCGCGACCTCGTGAACCTCCACAGCCGCGACCACGGCGGCGCGCTCGCCATGTACGTGCCCCAGGAAGGCGTCGTGTACAGCGACGATGTCCAGAAGCTGGTCGTGTCCCATTTGGATCGGGATGATGACCAGGAAGTCACAACAACGACCCCACAAGCGAACGGCGTGGCGTTCTTTGATCCGCTGCTGAATCCGCCGACCAACCACGCTGTGAAGGAGTGGACGCGGTCGCTGCTCGTGCTCATTCCGCTGCGGCTCGGGCTCGACTCGCTCAACGAAAAGTACGTACCGGCACTGGACCAGACGTTTGCGTTCCCACAGAGCGTCGGGATCATTGGCGGCAAGAAAGGCCACTCGGTCTACTTTGTCGGCGCGCAGGCCGACGGCAAGCTCCACTTGCTGGACCCACATGACGTCCAGCCGACCACAGTGATCGATGCGAGCTTTCCGACGGCGGTACGTGACCTCAGTTGCTGAGTCTGAGGCGAGCAGTATCTGACCCGGTCTCTCTTTGTATTGTATTTGCAGAGCCACTTGCGCACAATGCACGCGCAACGACCACTGGTGATGAACGTCTCGAGCATTGATCCGTCCATGGCTCTGGGCTTTCTATGTGAATCGCGGACCGACTACGCGGATTTCTGCCGCCGCGTGCAGGAATTGCAGCGCGAGTTTGGGTCGTTCTGTCCGTTCTCGGTCGCGGACCGTCGGCCCGACTATGCCGCGAGCGAGATGGAGATGATGCTGGCCGACTGTATGCTCACGTCCCCGGGCGATTCGCTCCATGAAGAGCAAATGACGAACGGCGGCGCGAGCAGCTTTAGTGCCCACGAAAGTGACGACGACGAGTACGTGCTCATCTAGACACAATGGAAGCGCAAGGGGGCTCGAAAACAATTGTGTGTTTTCTATTGTTTTTTTCTTCATATTTAGAAAAACACCAATACTTCAACTTGACACAACTCTTCTCCTGGTCACAGCAACGTACTTCACCGCTGTGCGTGCAATATCTTCAAGGTGCTGAAAGACTGTAGTAGTACTAGTAGTACGCAGCCGTTGCGAGTGCGCCAACGATCGCCACGCCTTGGGATGAGGTAGAATCCTCGGCATCGCCCCGAGTTTTCCTTCCCGTCGGTTCTCACTGATAACAAGCACTCCCGGCGGCGGCTCTGAAGAGTTCAGAGACAAGAAATAGCTTGAGGTTGTTTCAGTTTTTCGTGGCGTATCAAGATCCCATTGGCCTTTCCACATCCAAGGCTTTCGATTGGTTGGTGGAGCAAATTATGATTCGGTCTTTCGATTATGATTATCGTCGCTGTCGCTGATGCGCCAGCAAGAGATCCACAATGACGTCGAATCGACCTTGCTGGGCTGTGTGGAGCACCGAGTTTCCGTTGGCGTCGCGCGCATTGATGTCGGCGCCGTGGGCCAGTAGCGCACCTATTACGGTCAGTTGGGTGTCGCTGTCGCTGCGTGCGAACCGCGCTGCTGACTCGTCATGGTACGCGGCGACGTGGAGAGGCGTCCGACCCTCAGCATCTCGTCCATGCAGGTCGGCGCCACTGTGTAATAAATACTCGACCAGTGCTGTATGGCCCTCCCGCGCCGCCATGTGAAGAGGCGTGCAGGCAGAACTGTCGCAAACGGAGATATCGGCGCCCGACTGGATGAGGAACATGGTCGATGCGAAATGGCCCGAATGCACCGCCACGAGAAGCGGGGTCAGGCCGTCTCGTGCGCGAGCGTTGATATCTGCACCCTTCTGCAGCAGCAGCTTTTGCATCGGGACGCTATCCCACTCAGCCGCGTAGTGCAGCGCCGTCCACCCAGTCCCAGGATCCTGCTCGTCGACCTGGACGAGTCCTGCGTGACGTAGCAAGACGCACACCAGCTCCACATTGTCTTGCTCCACAGCAGCACGGAGAATTGATCGTGCGTCGTCAGATACTGGGTGATTACACTCATCGAGTTGGACATATTCCGAGGCAAGAAAGATCTCGAGCAACTGCGCGTCGCCTTCGTCGACAATGCATTGCATGATGGTGGGGGTGAGATTGTTCTCGCCGACGTGGAGGCGAAGCCGGAGCAGACAGCTCAGCAACTCAACGGAAGCGTGTTCGATCGCGTGACGAAAGAGCGCGAGCGCGCTGTGGCGGCTGAGACAGTCGACCACGTTCCCCTCCAGCAGTGCTGCACGGAGCTGCTCGTTGGTCTCGCCTGTGGGCTGGTCCAGTAACCGGTGGACGGCGCGGATGAGCGTCTCTTCCGAGGAAGACATTGATGGAGATGGGTCTCGTGAGACGGCGAGCATTCTGGCGACGGGTGTTGGTGGTCGTTTTTCGCCACGCGACGCGCGCCGCGAGGGGAGTGGAGGGAAATGAAGAGGCGGACCCACTTCAATGGGCGGACGGTATCAGCCAGCTGTCGAGCGGATCCACGATTCCAGCGATTTCATTGGTGTATGGCGGAGGACGAGCTCACGTTGGAGAACCACACCGAATTCGCCTGTCAGTCACCCGTATGATTTTATAAGATATCCATTATGGGAGGCTGCAACGGTCCCTTATCGAGACAGTAAAAAAGGGGCGAACCGAATATACCTGGGTTTAGTGACCAACACCTTCTACCTCCAATTCTCTGCTTGATATAAAAACAAGCTGTGTCGCTAAAACCAGGTTATCCACTGTAAAGGCATGATTGCCTGCCATAAAGTTCAGAATGCCCTCCTGGCTCACAGCCACTTCACAATCAGCTCTTGGTCCCTCAAGCCCACTCCCTCTTCTCTCTCCTTCAAAGCCCTCCTCATGCGTCTCTCGCTCCTCGCTGTGATCGCCGTGGTCGCCGTCGCCTTGGCGCCCGTGCACGCTGAAGATATGCACAAGAACCCGTACACGCTCCCGGACGGCACCGTTGTGGACCCGCACAACGGCGAAGCTCCGCGCAGCGCCGACGACAACACCTACACGACGCTCTCGGGGCTAGGACCCATGGCCGGCCACGGCCGCTTCCGCGGTTAACGTTCCGCGGTGCCAAAACTACACAGAATCCAGTGTAGCTCTTCATGTCTTATTCTTGCGTTCAATATACCTCCGTGTTGAGCGCCCTGCTTGCTAATCCTCGCTTCGCTCGTGTTCTGTTTGGCTCAGATACTGAAGGATCTCTTGCTGGTCATGGCGAGCAGCTACGCCAGCGGCGCCGCGCCAAACATCCATCTCCAATTCGTCGAGCTGCTGGCGGTGGCGCCGCACCCAGGCCAGCACGGCCACCTGCCCGTGGCGACACGCCATGCTAATGACCGTGCGGAAGAAAGGACCGCGCTTCTCGGACCGCGTCTGCGTGAGAATCGTGTCCAGCAACGCCACGTGCGCATAGGTCGCGGCCCACTGGACCATGCGGCGATCGATCGTCTCGGGGTGGTCGCGGACGATGGCGCAGACCACCCGGCTCGCCGCACTCGACGCCATGCACTTGACCACCGTACCGACGAGTCGTTTGTGCCGGATCTGATCGCGATGAAGGGGCCATACCTGCTCGAGAATATCTTCGAGCGCATGATAAGCGGCCCAGTCCACTAACCAAGCTGAGTCTGCGTGTGCGCAGATCACTGGCAGCAGTCGCAGCACCACACGCGCAAGCCGAGGAAGCCACGAGGCCGATGCGTCGTCCTGGAGCGTCTTTCGCAGCCGATCGCGTGGGACGAGTGCACAGCCAAGACACAGCTCGGCGAGGTGAACAAGGACGTACTCGAGCATTCGCCAGTGGCCTCGAGTGGCGGCTCCGTACAACACGTCGCGCTTGAGCGCGATCTCGTGGGCGGTGAGCACACCACTGCGCAAGAGCCACTCGACAGTCGGCAGCTGCCCGTGCTCGACGGTGACGCTGAGCCAGCCGGGATGCACGACTTGGAATTCATCCCAGAGCCATTGCAGCATCGCGAGGTTCCCACTCGCAGCCGCCGGCAATAGCAGGTGCGGCGTCAGCAGACGACGCGGGTCGTTCCCGAGCGATCGGTCCTTCTCGACCAGCCACTGGACTACTTGCCAATGGCCACCGTTCACTGCGTTTTGCAGCATCGCCGGTGTCACGCGCACGTGGGCTTTGGTCTCGTGGACCCATTCCAGCACGTCTAGAAAGCCTCCTCGTGCCGCGCCTTCCAACGCCGCAGTCGATACTTGGCAGTGCGGGAACTTTGCGTTGAGCCACTTGAGGATCTTTGAGTGGCCATGGCCGGCGGCGCCGTCGAAGGCCCTGGTCGTACCACGCACTTGGCATATGTGGTAGAGCCACCGTACCATATCGTAGTGGCCGTTGGCGGCAGCACCGTCCATGGCTGATGGTGAGCAGCCCTCTTTCCGGTTCAGGTACAGCCACTGGACCATGGCCAAGTCGCCACGCGTGGCAGCAGTGTCCATGGCGTCGGTCGAACACGGCCACGACACGCGTGGGTCATTGTGCAGCGCCTGGAGGAGCCCGAGGTCTCCGATACTGGCCGCGTAGTCCATCGCTGGGCACAACGGGACGGGCGCGTTGCGGATGCATGTGCTAACACCAACCATGCCATGCGCGTGCGTGGCAAACCGGGACCATGACCACATCCCTCTCTCAGCGGACGTGTGCCTCTCATTCCAGTGGAGGACCTGGACCGTGTCATTAAATGGGACAATGACGTCCAGCGGCGGGCGTTCGTATCTGCGGTTGTGCTCGTCGGCGATCAACTGAGCGATGGCGAGTCGTCGGCACCGCGCAGCCAGTATCATGGTGCGGGGGGCGTGGTAGTACGTCATACGAGGCGCCAAGAACTGCACGACGGCCATGGCGTCGTCGTCGTTCGGGATCTTCTGGATCGCCGCGTGGAGTACCCATTCCGGGAACCCTCGTGACCAGTAGCAAGAGACGAACCGCCGTGCACTGTGGGTGTTGAATGGGCGCGTTGCATTGCGGGATGATGAAAGCAGCGTCGCGAGCGCGACCAGGCTGCCGGTGGACGCGGCGCCGTGGACGACATGGGCGCGGCCCTGTGCGAGCGGGTACGCGCTCTCGTAGCGGAGCACACGCTGGAGGTCGCGGTCGTTGGTCTCCACGGCCACGAGAAGCCACTGGATCACATCCTCTCGCGTGAGGAAGCGCGCGATCGCGACGCGCACGGCGGCCGGCAGCGCGTCCATTGTCGTAAGGAACTAGGTCCCTCAATCGAGTGACTGCAGTGAAAATGGGTGGGCTCTTCAATTCTCACACGTCACATGTGCTTGCGGGACCAAATCCAATATCTCTATATCAGTGTATCTCTCGCGAACCCCTTCTTGTCTATGTCAAGATATACTGGTTTAAGACAGTATGTTTTGGGTTCAAGGATGTGGGGGGTTCCAATCATTCCCGCATCACCCCCGTGGAACACCACACAGTGATCGGCTGCCTGAGCATGGAGGGGAGCAACGGCAATGCCTCCGCTTCCGCTGCGCGCGCCCCTGCAGACGATGAATGGCTCGGCGCCGACTACGCGACCTACGAGGCCGCGATCGCGGCGCTGAACGCGGCGTTTCTCGCGTTTCTGACCAAGCAGCTCGCGACAAATCCGAGTGCAGACTATTCCGAAGCCGCGAAAGAGTACGTCGAGTATGCGCGTTGGATCCGCGCGCGGTTTAGCGAACCCGAGCTCGAGCCCGTGGTGCCGGTGTACGTTCCATCATCGTCCCCAGCCTACTCCCCAACGTCCCCAGCCTACTCTCCAACGTCGCCACCCTACACGTCGCCATATTACGTTCCGCCAGCGGAAGCGCCGTCGTCGTCGTCCTTCGGCGGGTTCTCTTTTGGATCCAGTAGTGCAAGTGATCAGCCAGCATCGAGTAGTGGGTTTATCTCCCCGTTCGCTCCCTTTGGCGCCCCGACACAGCCAAAGAAAGACGAGTTCGCGGGCTTCCTCGCAAGCGCTAATACGTACGGCGCGTCCAGTATCTGGACCGACCCCAAACTGCTCCAACTCAGACTCGATGCAGACGCTGTCGAGCGAAAGCGCCTCGTGTTTAGCAGCGAAAGCAGCGAAGTCTGGCGTGGCGTGTGGAAAGGCACGACGCCAGTCGCACTCAAAAGACTCGCGCCAGCGCGGCAGACCATGGCCTGTGCAACGGTCATCGCGACCAACATCACCGCCGTCGCCACACTGCGCCATCCTCGAATCCTCTCCTTGTGTGGTGTCGAGTGGGCTAAAGCTCCGGAGCTGCAGGTCGCCACGGAGTTCATGGAGGGAGGCGATCTAAGGTCGCTGCTGGATTCTCCGGAGTCTCGTCAGCCGCTCACGTGGGAGTACTTTAAATGCCAAGTCGCGATCGACATTGTCGATGCGCTGGCTTTCGTCCACGCACAGCCGACGAGGTTGGCGTTGCCATGTCTACCGTCGTCCCGCAAAGTACTGATCTCTTCGGAAGGCCGAGCCAAGCTGAATCTGGTCCAGGCATCCGATCTCGGGGACCACCGTAGATCTCAGCCAGTTCGGTACATGGCCCCAGAGGTGATCAAGGGCGGAGGGGTGTCTGACGCTGCCGACATGTACGCGCTGGGCGTCTTGCTCTGTGAATTGGACTCCACACAAGTGCCGTACGACAACGAGACCAATCAGAACGGCGCCAAGATGGAGAACGAGCTGATCGCGCAGCAAGTCGTCAAGGGAATGCTCAAGCCCACGCCGTCAGCGGAGTGTCCCGGGTCAATCAAATGGCTCATCGCGCTCTGCGTCTCCTATGAACCGGCCGTGCGGCCCACGGCCGCGACCGCCGCCTACACGCTGCGTGAAATTTTGAAGAATGACCTGTAGGTTGCGCGCGTCACAGATCCAACGTCTTTGTTACCATCATTCCGATTTTCAGCTTCTCGAATGATTTTGTTGGGGATGCACTTCCCAATAAATCGCCAACGCCAACAAACCAACGCCAACAAACCAAGTTCCAATGAACCGCGTCCTCTTCACTGCGTTGGCGTGTGCTGCCGCCGTGTCAGCCGCTACAGCAACAGAGACGCCAACGCCACCAACGCAGCCAACAACGCCAACAACCCCAACAACCAACGCGGACGCCGCCGATGCCAAGCCCGCAAGGAACCGTCCTGTCGGCGCCAACGGCCCATTGGGCCTCATGGTCGAGAGCGGCCGCGCCAACGAAGGCGGCATCGTCTACGTCAAGCGACCAGGCGGAAGCCGCAGCGATCTATAGAGTGCACTGTTGGGTGTTCCTTTCAGCTCCTAGGAATACGTAGATACCACCCACAGAGGAGACTTGGGTAACAGTGCGGCGCATCAAGCTTCAAGAAGCCAGACCAACGCATCCATACCGCCAACGGGAATGGTCACTATCCAAAGGTCTGTCAAGGGTGCTCGTGTTCTATAGAGGAAACATTAAAGTCACTAAACCCAGTTTACATGCATTCTGGTCCCTGGTTTTATGAGCGAACCCGCCCTCCGAGCAAATCCCATCAGACGCAGTTTTCCCTCGCTTCGGACACCCAGGCCTCATGTTCCCTCGCCGCTCTCTCGTCGCTGCGCTTGCGCTCGCGCTCGCGTGCGTCTCGTCTACGACGCATGCCGCTGGTCTCGAGACGGACCCGTACACGCTGCCGGACGGCTCGGTCGTGGACCCGACCGACCCGAACAGCGCCAACCGCCCGCGCGACAACAGCGACACCATCTACATGCCGCTCTCCAACGACGGCCCCATGGCCGGCATGGGTCCGCACGCGCACCCCGCCCGCGGCCTTAGCCAGCAGGTCGGCATCCGCAGCGAAGACGACGACGGCTTCGAGGTCTAATTGCTCGAGTAAGTCACGGAGCTCTTGGCCTTCATCGCTGGAGATCTGCTAGTACATCCTTCCCAGTGACGGCCTCCCAGTAAACAAAATCCACGTTCCATTTCCGTTGTGTCGTCTTACTAATGATATGCAGTTCATACCCGAGCAACGCCGTCTCTCTCTCTCGAGCCATGCCTCAGAGTTCGTCCTTGAGGATCTTGCGCAGCTCGTACGAGATGTGGATCGCACTCGGACGCTGCGCCGGGTCAAATGACATACACGCGCGCGCCAGCTTGACGATCGACTCGGGACACGTGGGCTCAAACGACGGCTGCAGCTTGCCCGCCGACACGAGCTGCAGGATCGTCACGTCCGGCATCTTGGCGCCGTTCGTGTTGACCGCGTCGTGGAACGGCGACTTGGTCGTGTCCAG
>JAADXL010000786.1:0-17287 GCA_023337755.1 Pythium aristosporum | reverse complement strand
CAATCCATTCGTCCTTGTACGGAATGTCTCGGCCATTCGTGACCAGAACAAGCATCATCTCGCCTGTACGGAACGCCTTCTTCACGACCACGTGACGGAGCAAGCCTCGACCTGTCTCTTCGTTATATGCGCTGATTCCAAAATGACTGCCGATCTCCTTAACCTTCGCAACCACTTCGTCATTGTGTTCGTGCTGAATAAGACACGTTTCCATATCGATGATCCGATGGCTGCCTTTAGCGTAAAATCCACCTACCAATCCGCCTTCGGTTACGCCGATCGGCACCTGTGCCTTGTTGCGATAGCGCCATGGCTCGTTCATGCCCATCGTAGGCAGTACGCGAATGCCTTGCTCGGCATCTTCTTCGTTCATGACACCTTCAAGGCGAAGGCGAATACGATTGCTGCCGATCATTTGCACTTCAGATGTAGCCAGTCCAATTGTCTGATTCGCATCATGTTCCAACCGTTCCGCCAGCTTCACCTCACCAACTGAATCGTCATCCTGCACGCGCTGTTCGGGCTCCTCTTTATTATCCTGCACGTTGGATGCCAACGTCTCCGCATCCTCCACCATCACGTTCAACTTGCCAATCCGCTGCAAATTATCTACCACCAACTGGCGTTTCCACGCAAGCTGTCCGGCATAGCTCATATGCTGGATCTGGCAGCCGCCGCACTGATCGTAGATCGGGCAAGGCGCGGACACACGATCCGGGCTTGCTTTCACGATCTCCAGCAGTTTGGCGTAACCATACTGCTTCTTGGTCTTCATCACACGCACACGCACGGTTTCACCTGGAAGCGCACCCTGCACGAAGAGCGTATAACCATGCGCACGACCTACACCCTCACCGTCATGGTTCATGCCAATGATGTCGATGACGGTCTCTTCATTTTTACTAACGGGCAGTCCTTCGATTGGTGCAGATTCACGCGTTCTCCCCTTTGGACGAACGGCAGAAAGAGATGCGTCTTGTGGCCGCACCTCTTTTCCTTGCTGACGTGTAGATGGACGAGATGATTGACTTGGCTGACGGGACGCTGAAGCGTTCCCTAGCCCCTGAGAGGCAGCCGAATTCCGGCGGTTTTTTCCACGACCGCTGCGGTTCGTATTAGACAACGTACATTCACTTCTTTCTTCTTATATAGTACCCTGCCTGTGCAGGCAGTGGTTTCAGTCATGTGGGACACTTTCTGGTACACGTACACGAGAGATAATTCACTGAATCTAGTGAACCTGAGACACTTTATTTACGTCAAAAATAACGTTCCAAAATCCTAACGAACTTCAGAGACGTTATTTCAGTCTACAATCGTGTTTCCATATCTTTTTAGGTCATTTCAGCCTAAATAGCGACGCTGAGATTCGTTAGAATTCTGATTCCACTCATTTCGCCAAAATAAGACCTCCTGAGTTCGTTAGCACGAACGAACCCCATGAGATTATACGTGATCTCGGCAACCGCCGCAACTGGAAAAGCTCTACGATAAACCGCTTCATTGCTTGACTCATCCATGCAGTATGCAGAGTGCAACGACAACCCTTTTTCCATTCCCCGGTCCGACTTCCCGCTTGCCGGATCATGTTTGACTTCCATGTCTTGGGAGACTTCAGGTTACAGCGTCCATTCGGATCAACGATACAACATCAAGTGATGACGCAGATTCTTAAATGTGGCAGGCAATGTACCACCCAGCTCGCCATCCAGATTCAACTGCACATAGCCCGGCGATGTTACTTCCATATAATCCGTTTGGAAATGAACGACCTTCTTGTCATTCAGATGTTCACCACGCAGCGCAAGGGTTACGAGGCGAATCATGTCAGCCAGATTACATTTACGCACACCGATGACATCGAATAAACCATCATCAATTGTGGCACCCGGAGCCAGCTTCTCGAAGCCTCCGACGGAGTTCGTATTGGCAATGAGGAATAGCATGAATTCATCGTGAATCTCTTCCTGACCTGCTGCGCGAATAATGAGTTCCTGCGGAGACAAGCTCGCCATTTTCTCAATACCTTTCATATAGTAGGCAAGTTGCCCAATCATCGTTTTCAGACGGCTTGGCACCTCATAGGTCAGTTCGGTCAACGAACCCCCGCCCGCAATATTAATAAAATATTTATCATTCGCCTTCCCCAGATCGAGCGGACGAAGCTGCTGATTGATGACCAGATCCACGTAATCTTCCCACTGTCTCGGAATACCCAGCGCGCGCGCAAAATCATTCGTCGTTCCCAAAGGAAATACACCCAGCGGAGGACGATTCTCCCGCTCGGCCATACCGTTAATGACCTCGTACAACGTACCGTCGCCGCCAGCGGCAATAATCATGTCATATCCGCGCTCAATCGCCAGCTCCGCTTCCCGGGTTGCATCTCCCTCACCCGTTGTTGCGTGACACGAGGCTTCGATGCCACCTTGATCCAAACGCTGCAAAATATCAGCCAGACGTTTCTTCATTTCTTCCCGGCCTGAGGTCGGATTATATATTAAGCGAGCTTTTTTCATCTCATACGCCACCTATTCCACATTATCCATGAGTCTGAACGACCTCATTTTCATTCATTTGCGAGCAAACACAGCCAGGTATCATTTTACACAATCATTCGCATCCGTTAATTCGGATCAAATATTCATCCATACCTATATCTATGCATAAGGAATTCCATCTCATTCCAAAGCCTTTATGTACTATCATATCATCAAATGTATAGATGTCCTAGCCTGCGATTCATAAGTAATTATTTTCATATTATTAATATAACGAAACTTTACATCAGGATGACAATTACGCCAAATTTAAGAGCAGCACCTTACTCCAGCAATGGCGTTCATACTTTTAGTCCACTTCTGCGATCCTGGCCTTCCTTTACAAAATAAACCTCTCGCACTCACCTTGAATCCAATCCTAATGATTTCCTGTCATCAACAACCATCCATCACCATTCTGCCCGCTTGATCAGGAATTAGTCTTCTATACTTTCAAATCATTGCGATAGACATTTCCTGCAAAATTTTTTTACAAAACTAAGATCCCCTTCAAGTCGACACTGGCTTGGAAGGGGATCTTACTATGCATCGTTTTTCCAGATTTGTTCGAATCTGTTGAATGACATCACATGTGGTCTATTGGGTTTAGAAGCCGATTTTTCTGCCTGCACGAAGTTGTTTGTACCAGAAATATACGGTGCAACCCACGCAGTAGCCTAGCAATGCGGCACTTGCAGCGAGGAGAAGCATCGAGGAGAAAATATAACCCGCTACCTGCCAGCCCAGCGCGAACGAGATAAGTGCCAGAGTCAGAAATAATACCGCCAGAACATTGTTAAACCGTTGCAGTTCCACCGCCTGTGTCTCTGTACCTTTTCCAGTTAGCACGGCCCTCGCAATCTGCACAAATAGATTAAGCTTGCCTCCGGAAGCCAGACCAATGACTTGGATGATCCATAACACTCCCAGAATTAACGGCTGGGCGAACAGAAACGACAGGACGACAAATAGCACAATCCCGATCTGGTTCGCTTTGACATAGCGCATAGGTACTTCCCGCATCTCCATATCTCCTTATCCCCATTTTATTAGTTGGTTTAATTGTAGTCGGTAATAGGGCTTTGAGCAATAGTAATCTCATTTGAGATAAGAATATTCCCTTTTGAGCACATCCCAATGAGGAGTAGGCGTGTGGGTAGCCTTTTTCCAATCGGTAAATGCATCATTTAACGCCTCAATCTCCCCAAAAGAACCCGCAATCAGTTTATGCATCGGAAGCATACTATAGATTTTCAAGAACAAATAAAACATCCGTTGATGCTTGCGAATCAGTTTAGCCTGAATCTCCGGTATAATCGATATGTCCATGGCCTCAAGCACGCTAAAGCCCTCATCCATCGCCCCAATCATATGCTGGAGTTGCTTTCTGTTCCCGTCCAGCTTTTTCATCTCACGCTTCTCATTGAAGCTCACCGCATTAAGCATCAGAATGGGCACAATATGGCTTTTCAGCCAGGCATCGATATCGTCCAGGTAATTCAACTTGTATTTCGTCTTCTCAAAGGCTTGAGCCAGTATAGATTTAAAGGCAATCTCACCGTCCAGCCCACCAATCACCATTTGCCCGCTTGTTCCACCAATGGATAACATCCGGTCTTCTTGCCGCCGCCCGGCGCTGACATGAAAACCAAATGCGACCTGTTTTTCCACCCTGCTGTTTTCCTCCAAATAGGTTTGCATGCTTCGTGCATCTGCGTTGTTGCCGACGATCACAACATTACTGCTCTGATTGTCGGCCAGTATAGGTAAGACCGATGGAAAGTCGTTATATTTCATGACCACGAAAATAAGATCATACTTATCGTCTGCTTCCAGCTTCCTAACTGCTCGAATCGGATCCACTGTTGTTTTGAATTGGAACACATGACGAATGACGATACCATCCCTCTCCAGTTCCTCTGCCCGCTTTCCTCTGGCCAAAACAGTGACATCATTTCCCGCGCGCACCAGAACGTGCGCCAGCTGACTGCCCAAAATGCCTGCGCCATACACTAATATTCTCATCTCTTATCCCTCTATTTCACAATTTTATGAATAATCGTTGCTTTATCAACATTTGTTGATAAAATAAGAGTAACAAAGCACCTGCATCGCTTCAATCGCTAAAATATCCGAAATTGTTGAATAAACAACGAATGAATCCATATTGTTGAAAACATCAGAGGAGGGGCCATGGACAGACGAGTTGTCAAAACAAGAAAAGCTATCATTGAGGCTCTTATCGGGTTGTTGGAAGAGCGGGATTTCGAGCAGATTACGATAAATGATATTGCCGATCGGGCCAATGTAAACCGGGGTACCGTCTATTTGCACTATACGGACAAATTCGATCTGTTGGATCAAAGCATCGAAACGTATTTGCAGCAATTGATTGAAAGCTGTATGGTCGAGAGTCCTACGACTCCCATGACCATCAAGGACGCACTGCTTCGCACCTTCCGTTACCTGGAAGAGCATGCTGCTGTTTATACCACGCTATTAACCCGAAAAGGAATTCCGACTTTTCGTAATCGGCTGATGACGCTCCTGATTCAGGGTGTCGAGGAGCAGGTTGATGCGTGTGGCATCCACCGGGGGATCAACCGGGAGATCACCATACAGTTTCTGGCTTCTGCCGCCGCCGGCCTGCTGGAATGGTGGATTATGAATTCCATGCCGTATCCCGCGGAGGAGATCGTCGAAGAATTAATTTCTATGCTGGAGCTTCATCTGGTTCTTCCTTCTTCGGTAAATGGGTAACCTAATGATGAAAAATGGAATTCTTGGTGCAAATCCATAAAACGCTTCGCAGAGCGCGACAACACCAACATTATTCATTGGCCGGAGTTCGAACGTGGCACCCATTTTGCAGCTATGGATGAATCTGATGTTTTGGCCGCTGACCTGAAGGTATTTTCCCGTCGCTTTAGATAAGGTGTATCGTAATTATGACTCAAGGAGGCTTCACAAATGGCCGCTGACCAAAAAACGCAAAATAGACATAGAGCTAACGCAGATGCAGATGTGCAGGTGCTTAGCCCCCGTGCCCTAAATCGAGCTCTCCTCGCACGGCAAATGCTGCTGAGTCGGGTCAACCTTCCCACATTAGAGGTCATCGAGCGGTTGGTTGGTCTGCAGGCCCAAGCTCCGACTGCTCCCTACTTCGGACTATGGACGCGTATGGAAGATTTCCACCCGGATGAGTTATCCCAGCTTTACTTAGATCACCAAGTTGTGCGCATTGCATTGATGCGCTCGACCCTGCATTTGGTGTCTGCGGGAGACTGCCTGGATCTGCGGCCATTGGTACAGTCTGCACATGACCGCGGTTTGAAAGGCACCTACGGCAAGCGACTTGTCGGTCTAGATCTGAATGAGCTAGCATCAGCAGGTCGGGCCTTGATCGAAGCCCAACCGCTTACGTTCAATGAATTGGGCAAACGACTGGGTGAGCGATGGCCCGATCATGATCCTGCCGCCCTCGCGGCCGCCATTCGAGTCTTATTACCGCTCGTACAGGTGCCTCCTCGGGGGCTTTGGGGCAATCACGAGCAAGCTGTACACACTTCTGCGGAACAATGGCTCGGTTATCCCCTCTCCTCTGAGTCCTCCGAAGAGAAGTTCGTTCTGCGTTATCTGGTTGCATTCGGTCCGGCCACCATTAAGGACATCCAAGTATGGTCTGGACTCACTCGGATGAGCGATGTGATCCAGAAATTGCGTCCGCAGTTGGCCGTCTTTCGTGACGAACATGGCCGTGATCTGTTTGATCTGCCTGACGCTCCGCGGCCTGATGCAGAGACTCCATCTCCACCGCGGTTTCTTGGCGAGTTTGACAACATGCTTTTATCGTATGCAGATCGCAGTCGTATCATTGATGAGGCGTACCGCAAACGGGTATTTACCGTGAATGGCATCATACGTTCCACGTTGCTCATTGATGGTTTCGTCTCTGGAATATGGAAGATTCAGCGAGAACACGGTACTGTAACGTTAAGCATCGAACTTTTTAAACAACTTTCCACAGAGGATCATTGTGCTGTGATGGAGGAAGGAGCTAAGCTCCTAAAATTTGCAGCGGCTGATGAAAAGTCTCATGCCATTGTCTTCACTTCATAAGCGCTTCGAAGTTTCCCTGCGCACGATTTATCGGGACATGGAAACTATTAATCAAGCGTAGTTTGGTATCTATATGGTTACTGCCTAACTCGATCAAACATAAGGGCATTAAACATGACTATCCGTTATCTGGGTACAACAAAAAAACGGCCTCTCAGCCGTTTCTGGTTTAGGTATTGGTGAAGACCTAGTTACATCTGTCCAGTAAAAGTTGAATCTGGCGCTCCAGCCACTTCCCTAACAGCGGATGCGGAAGCAACGTTTCGCCACTATACGCATATTCCAGTTCCTTCAGTCGCCCCGGGATCACCTTCATGGTGAAATAACCGGCACTCAAAAACAGCGGCGCCACAATAACCCGGCTCCCCCGCACTTCACTCCAGTATTTCGCCTTGTCGTACACACTATCCGGATTTAGCAGCGCATAATCGGTATGAGCAACACCGCTGACTTCCTGCACCCGCTGTGCGAGTGAAGAAATACCCGCTTCCCAGCGCTGACGGAATCCATTGTGGATACTGCCGTGTCCCACCAGCAGAATCGTTTCCTGTTCTGGTTGTTGCGATAGGGACTTCACCTTATCCCATACCATGACCGCAATATCCGGATCGTTATCCACAGGATAACCGAAGTGCACCCGTGCTTTTACCTCAAACGTTTCCAGATCAGTCTCGCGTTCCGGAGCTTCTTTGGCACCGATGGCATACTCAATTTCATCCACATGTGTACTGCCGGACGAAACAAACAAAGGCACCACCAGGATGTCTGTCACGCCCTGTGCTTCCAGTCGGTCGATACCGTCCTGGATCAGGCGCCCTTCCACAAGTTCAAGAAATCCGGCTTCAATGGGCAATGGTTCGAGCAGATTCAACCGGGAGACCACGTCATCGACGGATTCCACCCAGGTCTTCTCCTGAGAACCGTGACTAATGATGAGTACACCCGGTTTCTTCATTTCTTAACGTCCCAGGCGTTCCAGCGTCATTTTATAACCGTCATTGCCGTAGTTCAGACAGCGTTTTACACGAGAGATCGTGGCTGTACTTGCACCCGTCTCTGCTTCAATCTGGTTATAGGTATTTCCTTTGCCAAGCATACGGGCTACTTCCAGCCGCTGGGACATGGATTGAATCTCATTTACAGTGCAGAGGTCATCAAAAAATACATAACACTCTTCAATATCTTTCAGAGTCAAAATCGCCTCAAATAGTTGTTCAATACTTTTATCATTTAGCTTTTTCAGCTGCATTTCATCATCATCCCCTAGCGGTTACTGTGTACCTTCATTGTACTCACCCTGAGTTGGTATTTCAAGCGTTACCGTTTTCACGCAGTACAGAATAAAAATACATGTTACCGCTTTCATTAGGTACTATTGTCCTTCCCTCGCGTACAATCCCTGACTATATCACGTTTTTTCCCATTTTTCGCCTGTATATATCCGATTACTTATGTAGGATTTTACCCATCCCAAATGTTACAAATTTGTGTCTAAACTTTATTCCTCTGCTATAAACCTCCCTTCTTTCTCTGCGCCCAAATCCGCAAATATCCCGTTTTCCGGGATAACCGCCTACGCCGTCTCTCCGCGAATGACATACAGTATATCAAAAGGGAGTTCCATCTCGGGCTGTTATGCACATCTGTCATCCAGCTGATGGAACGCAATTCCGAAATCCAACATAGAAGGAACGTGATCGTTCAATGCCACAGCATTATTATCACCGCCAGCCCACTCAGCGGCAGCGTCCGTCTTCCCATTCACATCGGCAGGCTCATACATCTGCCTACATGCCGCCGCGAGCATTAAATGAAGGTCAGGTTCAACCCATGTATCCTGGAGTAGATCCATACTATCCTCCGTTCCAAGAAGTAGAATCATCTGGTCTTGTACCTTATGCTCCAGGGGGGCCGGGGGGACCCGGTGGAAGCTTTTTAGGCGGAGGAGCCCCTGTTGCTCCTCCTGTTCCGGTGCAGGCGCCTGCATCTTCCTCAGGCTTTTCACTGGCTAACATCGGAGAACTGAAAGGAATGATCGACCGCTTCGGTGGAATCGATGGCATCATGAATGGGATCGGCAAAATGCAAAAGGTCGTTGGCAGCTTTCAGCAGATGGCTCCAATGATGAAGCTCGTGATGGGCATTCTGCCTTTTGGTAAAGGAAAAACAAACAAGAGCGCTGCGGATAAAGATTATGAAGAATATTCGCCCCCTCGCTCGCGCAAACGCCGTAATAAGACGATCACTACTCCACGTAAACGCAGCTCCAATAACAAAACCCGTCGTAAATCCAATTCCAACAAACGTCGTCTCAAAAGCAGCAAAAAACTCTAATTCATTTCCCAGGCATCCTCTTGCAGAAAGAGGGTGCCTTAATCCACTTCCACCTTGCTCCTTATCTCCAATCCGTGCATCCTTTCACAGAAGAAAATAAACACAACAGAAAATTCAGGAACTTATGTTCTTATTCATGTGAATTGAGGTATACTGGATAGTAGATAAAGGAGGCGGACTATGGAACTTTTCAAAGACAAATATACTCCCGCGTTAATAGATCGGACGGGAGAACGGCTACACCAATTCTATCCCAAGCTGGACACGCAGCAATTTCGTGAACTTGTATTTGCCGAGGGATGGGACCAGCTGGAATTCAAAGCCCGTATCCGTCGAATTACGTTGGCTCTGACCGAAGTGCTGCCTGAGAACTATGAAGAGACTTTGGCGATTATCGAGCAGGCTGCACCACATATGCGGGGTGTCGAGTATTTGTTCGTACCGGATTTTATTGAAGTGAACGGACTGGCACCGGAAAACTACGAGCTATCCATGAAGTACTTGACCGTCTTCACACCTTACTCCAGTTCCGAGTTCGCGGTACGCCCGTTTATTGAACGTTACCCGATCGAAACGATGAAACGCATGATGGAGTGGGCAGGCAGTTCCAATGAACATATTCGCAGACTTGCCAGTGAAGGCAGTCGTCCGCGACTTCCCTGGGGTTCCAAACTTCGAGGATTCATTACCGATCCAACGCCTGTACTTCCAATTTTGCATGAATTGAAACAGGATGAGTCCCTGTACGTACGAAAAAGTGTTGCCAATCATCTGAACGATATCTCGAAAGATCATCCGGAACTGGTTCTGGATCTGGCCTCCAGCTGGTATGGACAACATGAACACACCAACTGGATTGTTCGTCATGCAAGCCGCTCCTTGCTGAAGAAGGGGCATCCGAAGGCCCTAAGTCTCTTTGGTTATGTCGAGCAGGATGCGACCCATATTGAGCATCTTCAACTTGCAAGAGATTCCGTAGCCATCGGGGAGGATCTTCATTTTTCCTTCGATGTTGTGAATGAAAGTGGGCAGGCACAGATGCTGCGGATTGAATATGAGATCGGATATATGAAAGCGAATGGCAAGCAGGCACCAAAGCGTTTCAAGTGCTCTGACAAGACTTTCCCTACCGGAAGAACCAGGGTAGCAACGAAGCAATCGTTCAAAATCATTACAACGAGACGTTATTATGCTGGCTTGCATACGCTCACGATTGTTGTAAATGGACAACCTGCCGCTACGGCAACATTTGTATTGGAGAAAACAGAGTAACCTGGCAATGTAATGCGGCTTCTCGGCTTCTCATAAAGCTTTTAAAATTCCCGTAAGGCATCTTCATCTAGAAGATGTCCTTACTTCTTTTTTAGCGGTACATCTTCAATTTCTCTTCAAAACCAAGTTATGCACATCATGCATCTTCATTTATCTTATCCACATGTGGACATCTATTCTGAAAACGAATCTATATGTACTCCTATATGCCCTCTTATGCACATCATACACAGGTTAAAGAAGCGATCTTTACAGATCGCCATCCTCGTATCCAGCTTCTATTATCCTTTATTTAAACCAGCCACGCTTCACAAACCAGGCCACCATGCTCCCGCCAAGAACGAACATCAACAACAGCACCGCACCATATCCATACTTCCATTGCAGCTCAGGCATATAGGCAAAGTTCATGCCATAGATCCCCGCGATCAGCGTCAGTGGCATAAAGACCGTCGTAATCACCGTGAGTGTCTTCATGATTGCATTCATCCGGTTGGAATTCAGCGAGATATAACTGTCCCGCAGGTCTGCGGTCATCTCCCGATCGGCTTCAATCATGTCGGTCAGCTTCAGCAGATGATCATAGATATCCGTAAAATACGCCGTATGCTCCCCTGTTCGCTGCACATGTTGAGAATTGACGACTCGATAGAGCAGATCCCGCATCGGCACTACCGTTCGTCTAAGCTTCAGCAATCGACTGCGCAGGTCGAACACCTGGTTCATCAGATCTTCCACCGACTCTTTGCTGCCCCGGTTCTCCAGTTCAGCCAGCTCATCTTCTATGGCAAACAGCGACGGGAAATAATGATCAACCAGCTTGTCCATCACCGTATATGCCGCCGCCACCGGCCCACGAGCCCAAATGGTTCGTTCGTGTGCATGATGCAACAACCGTTCCCATGCTTCATCCACTTCCTCCAGTACGCCATGATGAAAGGATACCAGAAAGTTCGTCCCCAGGAACAGGTCGACCTCTTCTGCTTCCAATGTGGATGGATTCAATGCATGCAGGACGAGGAACTGCAAGTTCTCGTAATAATCAAGTTTTGGGCGCTGCAACACATGCAGGCAATCCTCAATAGCTAATGGGTGAAAATGAAAATATGTATCCAGCAATCGGCTTTCCTCCTCCGAAGGCTGGTTGAAATCTGCCCATACCCAGGCGTAATCCTGCAGATCCAGCTGGGTCAGCGGTACATTCACGGAAACCTGATGATCCCGTGTGATCGCGAGTGTACGAATCATAAGTTAGACCACGTCCTTGTCTTGTATCCTTTACGTTATTGTACAACTTTAACCACTGAATCGTCTCCTGCAGCTGCCCAACGATCCCCACTTTATCCTGCGGACACGACAACAAAAAAAGCCAACCCTGTTGGCTTCTCTCATTTCCCTATCCACAGTCTCCTGTATCCACAGGAATATCTACTTTTGGTTTATCATTCCACGGATGGCTATCCACATATCCAGCCTGTCCACACGTTCATGCACAGGCGTCTCTTCATTTTGGTTGTATAATTGTCCACATATCCCGATATTCACATAGTTATGAACAGTTTGTCTGGAAGCCCCGAATTTGTTCCGGAACACTTTTTCTAATTTTCTAATTAGAAAATGATCCAGTACAACAATCCTGCCAGCGCCCCGGTAATCGGAATCGTAATAAACCACGTAATAATGATACGTCCAGCAAGTCCCCATTTGACGGCTGAGAAACGCTTCGCGGAACCAACACCCAGAATGGCTGATGTGATCGCGTGAGTTGTACTCACCGGTAGGTGGAGCAATGTTGCCGTGAAAATAACAGATGCGGCTGATAGATCAGCTGCAAAGCCGTTAATCGGTTCAATTTTAAAAATTTTGGTTCCCATCGTTTTGATGATTTTCCAACCACCGATGGAAGTACCGAGAGCCATCGCTGTTGCCGCGGAGATTTTAACCCACAGCGGAACATCCAGATGATCCTGTACGCCTGCTGCGACCAGTGCAAAAGTAATAATCCCCATCGCTTTCTGAGCATCATTGGTACCATGCGTAAACGCCTGCAACGCAGCTGTGAAAATCTGTACCGTACGGAAACCTTTGTTCACATTATGCGGACTGCGTTTGGCAAAAATATATTTGAGAATGGTCATGACCACATAACCTATGGCAAATGCGATCAGAGGTGATAATAACAATCCTCCGACGATGTCAATAAATCCACTCCATTTGACTTTATCAGCCCCTGCGCCAACAAGTACAGCTCCAGCAAGAGCACCAATCAGTGCATGCGAGGATGAAGAAGGAATTCCGAACCACCATGTAACGAGATTCCAGATAATCGCGGCGATCAAGGTGACTATGACGACCTCAATCCCGTTATCCAGCTTGGTGGGGTCTGTTACACTTCCCCCAATCGTCTTCGCTACTCCTGTAAACATCATGGCGCCGACAAAGTTCATCACCGCAGCCATGAGGATCGCCCGACGCGGAGTCAGTGCCCGTGTCGAGACCGAAGTTGCAATGGCATTCGCCGTATCGTGAAAACCATTAATGAAGTCAAACGCCAGTGCAAGGAAGACGACTATACCCAATACCCAAATCGTTGTTTCCATTATTCTCTGGCTCCTTAAGAATTACGCATAATGATGGATTCGAGCACATTCGCTACATCTTCACAGGCATCCGTTGTCGTCTCGAGACGCTCGTAAATTTCTTTGCGTTTGATCAGCTCAATCGGATCAGACACAGTAGCGAAAAGATGTTTGATACACATGCGCAGCACTTCGTCACCCTGGTTTTCCAGATCATTCAGACGAATCGTGTACTCGCGGATCGCCAGCAATTTTTTCTGAGACAGCAGATGAATGGCCTTCTGAATTTCGTAAGCCGATTGGCGCAAAATTTCAGAGAACTGTACGATAAATTCGTCCGGTTCAGTCAGTTGGTACATATAGAAACGGGAAGCCGTTGCTTCAAGTCCGTCCAATACGTCATCAAGTGTTGTTGTCAGTTCCATAATATCATCGCGTTCGATCGGCGTGATAAATGTTTTGTTGAGCTCTGTAATGATGGTATGAACATAATCATCACACTGGGACTCGTACTTCTTCATTTCATTGGCAAAAAGAGTCACATCCTGAAGGTTGGAAACATGTTGGGAGAAATAATCTGCCGCTTGCACGACCGTATCTGCCATGTTCTCTAGTGTCTCAAAAAATATATCCTTCTTCTTCTTAAGCTTCATAGCTCTATCCCCTTTACGAGAAATTGCCGATAACCGATGAAACATGAAATGACAACCTTTGATATCTTATCATATTTGTTTCATGGTTTGTACATAAGGCATGATCCTTTTTTATATTCTTATCACATAAATCTGAAATGAATCTTAATTATTTGGAATGACTGGAAAAATGATGATGAAATTTTACACTGCGTTTACATTTCTCATCGAATTGGATTAATTTTGAATTTTGACATGCCCTGCAAAGTCAGGCTGATTCGGAACGATACTGATAAAAGTCTTGCCAGGAACAAGAGCAACTTCGGCCCCATTTTGCACAAATCGAATAATATCACCCGGTTTCTTCACCCACTGCCCACGAATCATCTTTCCTTTCTGAAACAGCATGGCTTCCCCACCCTGCTCCAGATTAACGGACAGTCTGCCCACGTTGTCGAGCACCTTATGATTCGCACCCGCTACAATAATATTGGCCGCTCCGATCTGTTCGCTGTTATCCAGGTCCTGATCTGCCTTTCCGTTCACCAATCTCATATATCGTCCGCTAACTTCATCATAATCATACGTGACCCGGTAACTCTCCAATAAATAATGAATATCGAATTGCTTGGCCGACTCGCCAGCGGATGTAGAACCTTCTTCGCTATACGTATACACAGGGGACTTGAAATCGTGACTATAACCTTTGATGTCTGCTCCTTCTCTCAGCTTGTCTGACGACGTATACAGATTGTGCGGTGCTTTACGATCGGAGGAACGCCAGAAATAGGGTCCACCATTCGAGATCTCATCCATATGCTGTTTCTGCTGCTTTTGCAAAATAGAATAGGCCTCCGGGCTGCCGCCCGCATGGACCAGTACACCATCATAACTATCGCCAAGCTCGATCAGATACGGACGAATGCTGCGCACGGGTCCGACCGTTTCTGCACCACCTTCACTCTGGAAGACCGCAATAAAACGGGTAATGCCACCCTCTGCGAGTACTTCGATAATAATGTCGGCCGCACTCAGACCTGACTGGGGCCGTGCTGCAGGAGCATTGTTAATCATGACCGCCAGTGGGCGGCGCGTAATTGCTTCATCCATAGGCAGACCCGTTAGTGGTGCTGTGTAGAGAGACGTGGCAGGTTCTTCCGTCACTTGTTCTTCCTGTACAGGTGTCGGAACGGACTCCGGCTGCGGGATCTGGACCATCTCCTTGTTCTGACAAGCCACCAGACTCATGGCCAAAATGAGCAGCGACGCCGCTGACATCGTTTTGTTCCATTTCAATTGCTTCAATATATGTACCTCCTGAACGGTATGGCTGGAATCTAAGTTGTAGTTGCTCTATGCGGGTGACCATTTCACGTATTTCTTTCCATTTAATCACACACTGCACCATTTGTCTTCGATAAGAGGAGCGTTTTATACCCTGTATTTTACGTTTGAAACTTGAGGCAGGCTGAAAAATATGTCCTAAATGTGAACTTCTCAAACCTTACTTAAAATTTAAACTAGATTGTGATTTTAATCACAAACAAGATGACTTTTGAACTATACAATAAAGACATCAAAGGTGATCACTTAGAAAAACAAAAACAACACACACTAAATTCCATGAAGGAGTGGTTTATATGTTCAGCTTCAACCAATGGCTTAGAGAAAACAAAGTGGCAATGTGGATTTTGACAGTACTTCGGGTGTATATCGGTTACGACTGGATGACACACGGCTGGGGTAAACTGACAGGCGGATTTGAAGCAGGTGGATTCCTTGCAGGAGCAGTAGAAAAAGCAACGGGTGATCATCCGGCAGTTCAAGCTTGGTGGGCAACCTTCCTTGAGAAATTCGCAGTACCGAATGCAGGACTGTTCGACTTCGTCATCCCTCTCGGTGAATTCCTTGTAGGTCTGGGCCTCATTCTTGGATGCTTCACAACACTGGCAGCATTGATGGCCATGGTTATGAACTTCGCGTTCCTCTTCTCGGGAACAGTAAGCACGAATGCTCAACTGGTTCTAATGGAGGTCTTCCTCGTGGTCGCTGGTGCGAACGCTGGTAAAATTGGTCTGGATCATTGGGTAATGCCTTACCTCCGCGGATTGTTCACTCGCAATAAAGGCAGCCAGCCTAAAGACACACCAACGATAAACCATACGCATAAAACAGCCTAATCATTAATAAATAACTCGGCCCTGCTCTCCTCCCCCTGGAGAGCAGGGCTATTTGTTCCTTCATATGCCTATGTGTTCAGTCTGGCTTGCTCATCCACAGAAACACGTATTATGATGGACATAAAGTTTATAATTAAAGGAGTACATGATATGCCAACCCAGCGCCGTCTTGAGACTGATGCCGACTTCCAGGAAGCCATGGAAATGAAGCATAAGGTTCGTGTTTTTAAAGATAACCACCAGATTGATTCCGGTGGCGTCATTATCCGTTTTGACAGTAACACGGTTGTCGTGCAGTCCAGTGTAAGTGAACTGGCTTATCATTCGCGTACAGCGTGTGAGCTCTTCGAGATTCGCAAGTAATTAAAGTAACGTATAGCGTTGCCCAAGTTAGAAAAAGGTTCCTGTAGCCCATTAAGCTGGCCGCAGAAACCTTTTTTTCAGCTATTCAGCCAAACGTCTGTCTTTCTTGTAGAATGACAAGCACATTAGCCAAATAAAACCCACAAACCTGTTCACGTTCTGTTGTCTGCTCCAAGTTATACGCCGTCACCAAACTGCCAGCAGTTCAAACTGAGCGTACCGTAAGGATACGACTGGAATAGACGTTTTGCAGATCGTGACATATCGGCTGTACCCATGGCATAGAACAAGGGCGCAATGTGCTCCGTTCCATAAGATGGAACTGCCGTGCGGGCATGGGGCGCTTTTTTGTCATATTGAAACAGCTCTCTCGTATTCCACTGCGTGAGCCGCTCGCCAATCCAGTTATCGAATTCCACTGCCCAGTCTTGCGGTTCATCGTTGCTACCAAGCATGCGCAAGTTATGAACCGTTCCGCCGCTGCCAATGATCAGCACATTATCATGACGCAGTTGTTCCAGCATCCGGCCAATATCATACTGTTCCTGCGGGGAACGCAACGAATCGACAGATACCGCAATAACAGGGATATTGGCCTCTGGATACATGTGTAACAGCGGTACCCATACACCATGATCCAGGCCTCGACCTCGAACAGGTTGATGTGGAAGATTACTCCGGGTGAACAAGGCACAGATCTCATTCGCAAGGTCTGGCTTGCCAGGTGCAGGGTAATCCATTGTATACATATTAGAGGGAAATCCGTAAAAATCATGCAAGGTCTGATGTGTATCATCCATTGTCACGGACGGTTCGGGACAATCCCAATGTGCCGTAAATACAACAATGGCTTTCGGAGCCGGCAGCCTGTCTCCAAGCTGGTTCAAAAAGTGAGTGTAGTCATTGCTCTCCACCGCCAGAGCGGGAGAACCATGCGCAATGAATAATGCGGGTAATGTCATTGCTGCCAACCTCCAGACACGGATAGGATGCTTACCCTTCTATTTTACCCCGAAGAAGGCGCTTTTCCAAGCTGACATCCCTATCAGATGCAATCTGAACGCGCATGTTGCCTTATAAAGATTGATTAACCGCTCTTAGATCATCCAGTGCTGCCAATCCTGTTCGATCTTCTGACGCTCTCCCAGCCATTCTCTCGTACGTGTGATCAGCTGTTCCCGCTCTTTACCGGAAGAGAAGGTATGATCGCCTTGGAAAATAATCTCCTTGTCGCAGCGGCCTTCCTGACGCATCCAGAATACCTTTTG
>JAADXL010000785.1:0-17310 GCA_023337755.1 Pythium aristosporum | reverse complement strand
ACCGCCATCCCCATCGAGATCGAGCGTACTATCGTCGTCTCGTCGACGTGGAGGACTTCTGAGCACTTGAGCACGGTCCACTTTGCCGTCCTCTCGAAAGGCCCGAGTCGGGTCCTGGAAATGGTGCCGCCACTGGCGCGCCACGCTGTCTCGGTCATCCAATGCGGCGGTCGCTGACTCGAGCCGCGTGGGCGAATGCTGGGACCGCTGGTGGCGTATCCGCTCGCTCGGCGACAGTGGCGGCCGGTGCTGGTGCTCAATGGGAGACGGCGTGGTCTGCGGCCGCGGAGTAATCTGGAAACTCGAGCGACCACGCCCTCGCCGTGGCGATCGCAGGCCCAGTGTTCCCACAGGCAAGCTCGTGACTGGCGCCGTACTGGCCCGCACAGGCAACTGGATCACGGTCTCTCTCGCCAGGTCGGCCTGTTCGATCTGCGTGACCATCCATCCTTCCAAGCGATCGCGCTGCATCTGTGAACGCCACCTGAACTGTGTCAAAGTGACGAATGAGAAACGACAAGGCGGCGATGGGGCGACGGCGCTCATACACCCCCAAAATAGTGTAGCCATGTCAACTGAGCTACTGAGATGAAACGGTCAGCAAACGAAAAAGGCATTGGGAATATATGCTGTAGAAAGCAACTAAACTGCTACGGCCGCGTTTTCGTGTGGAGGAGGATGGCACTACTACCTCGACAGACGTGGATGGGAAGGAGGAGCGATGGGGGGACTACGAGTAGTATTTGCAGAGAAAAGAGAAAAATGGGGAGAGAAAAACCTGAATCGCCGTTTCTAGTGGAGGGCATTTACTCGAGGCCCATGTTGACTTCGCCATTGAAGATCGAGGCCGCAGCCGCGAACCGCTCGGCCTGCTGCTGCTGCAATTCCGTCATGGCCATCAGGAACGCCGGCTCTTGCTGGTACTGCATCATGGCCGCCTGCAGCACCTCGCGCGTGAGTCCGTGCTTGGCGTGGATCTCGGCCGACAGCGCGTCGGCGCGCTTGACATATCGCTGGTTGATGGCGTCTTCCTTGTTGTCCGGGTTCAGCTCCTTAACTTCTAAGCACACTTCCTCCATCGCCACGTTCAGCGACTCCATCGTCTCTTGCATGATCGCGACAAACTGCAAGCGACAACAACAGCATGAGTACCCCGTGCCCCCGTCTCATGCCTTGCTCCTAGCAAGCTGTACCTTCTCAAGCGAGAGATCTGCCGGGACCTCGACATCGCTAAAGCCACCACCCGTCATGACGCGGTAGAGATCCTGGAGCTTGGTCACGGCGTTGGCCACGTCCTTGTCTTCCTCTTCTTCATAGTACTCGGTCGCGACCTTGACCTCGTCTTCTGTGGTCTGGAACTTCGCGTACACTTGGCTTTCAATGGCCTTCATGGCCTCTTCGAATTGGCCCATGAGGTACGACGCGAGCTGGTCCTCGGGCAGCGCACGGCCGCTCTGCGACGACTCCTGGCGGATCTTGGCCTCAAGCTTGGCCAGTTGCATCTACGTATTGAAAAATCGAACAAATCGCATGAGCTTTTCAAGTCGACGCGAATGGATCTTTTGGGGCACAATACGTACCACGACCTGGCCCATTTGCGAGCAGATCGTCTCGAGAATGCTCAAGAGCTGGTCCTTGTGGAGGTTGGGCACTTCACGCACGCCATCGTCACTGGTCTCCTTCTTGTCCGACTGCAAACAACCACACCACCACAGTCAGAATACCACAGAATGATGCGTGTCAAATCACCACCATCGCCATCGCCTCCTCTTCCAAAGCCGCCAGCTCCCAGCACCGCACAGCCACTTGCACCATAGCAAACTGGCGCTACACGGCACTGCAGCGATGGCGTGGCCACTGCCGAAAGCGAAGACGATGGAGGCATCGATTGAGAATACGGAGACTTCACGATCACGTACGCTGCTAGACTTGCTGCCCTTCTTGCTGAGCGCAAAGAGCAGAATGACGGCGGCGGCGACGGCCGAGGCGGCGCCAATGATCACGGGCTTGCTCCACTGGGTCATGGTCCTGCTTGAGCGAGAGAGAGAGCTGGAGAGAGATGGAGAGATGTCTGTGGTGGTGACGGAGCCTCTGTCTTTGTCCGAGTTCTCCACACGACTGGGCCAGAGGAACAGTCCCGAACGAAGGTCCCGAACGGTCCCGAATTAGGATCCTTTCAATACGGGACACATCGGTCCTAATGATTTTCGCTGCGTAATCAAGAATGATGGTCGTTTTCAAGAGGGATCTCACGTCGCAGATTTGTGATGGGGCTTATTTACTGCCGCTGGTTCATGCAGATACTTCACGGTCTCCTCGGAGACCTCGACGTGTGGCGTAGAGCTAGGGGGTATCGAGGGCGAATCTACGTGCCGAAGATCACGTCGCTGGGCGACCACATCCTGCCGAGTTCCCGGCTTACAGTTTGACCTCGCCATTGAATACCGAGGCGGCAGCCGCGAATCGCTGGGCTTGCTGCTGCTGATGCTGTGCAAAGGCGCTCAGAAAAGCTGGTTCGTGCATGAACTTCAGCATGGCTGTCTGTAGTGCTTCGAGCGAGAGGCCGTACGTGGCGAGAGTCGTAGCCGACAGCTCGTCGACACGCTTTTCATACCACTCGTGGACCGCTTGCTTCTTGTTGTCTGGGTTGAGTTGCTTCACTTTTAGACATACTTCCTCCATGGCCACGTTCAGTGACTCCATGATCTCGCCCATGATCGATAGAAACTGCAGTCAGAGACGCGAGTCCATCCATCCACCTCGGTTCAATTTCTCGTAGACATGGACATGCTCGCCTTCTCAAGAGTGAGGTCGTCCGGGGCATTGGGATCACTACGCATTGTGACATGATACAGTTCCTGGAGTTTCTTGATAGCTTTGATGACGTCTGCGTCTCCTTCCTCATTATAATACGTGATGGCGGTCTTGACCTCGTCCTCGGTGGCCTCAAACTTGGCGTATACCTGGCGTTCAATGGCCTTCATGGCAGTCTCAAACTGAGCCATACGAAACGACTTGAGCTGATCGTCGAGTTGCACGCTTTGTGGCAGCCCTCGACGGATACTGGCATCACGCCTGACCAGTTGTATCTGCACGGTATCCCCAAGTCGTGAACTCCCGCAAGTCGTTCGGCGAGGATCGTTCAGCGCCATTTAAAACTTACCACGACCTGACCCATCTGAGAGCAGATCGCCTCGAGGATACTTAGAAGCTCGTGCTTGTGGAGGCTTGTCACTTTGCGCATGTCGCTTTCACTGTCGCCCTTCAAATCTGGCTGGAGAACACAAGTAGAGTCATGCACCCGTCAGACCAAGACTGTGTCGCTTGCGATGCTCAGCAGACCAAGCAAGGCCAAGAGAAGAGACGATGGACGGAGGGCCCAAGCATCACGTACAGTGCTAAATGTGCGCTTTCTTGTGTGTGCGACGAGTAGACAGGCGGCCGTGACGATCACCGAGCCGGCGCCAATGATCACGGGCTTGCTCCATTGGGCCATACTGTTCGGTGACTATAGGGGGACTTGTAGAGATGATGACGGTGGGTCAGAGTGGTAGCGCGACTGCTTGTCGGATTGATAACTGCTTGTTGGATTGATAACTGCTTGTCGGATTGATAACTGAGACGTTCAGACGCTGTTTTAAAACTGGATCAACTCCTTAGCTTCTCAAATCGTGATTATCCGCTGGCACAGTGATCATTGAAGTTGGGCATGAAAATGATGGTCGACGAATGGGTTACAAATGCGAGAGTGTGTGCGCTACGAGCTCAATGAAAGGAGAAAGGAGACGAAGGTCCCAAGGCATTGCCCTTGTGTGACACAAAGGGAGTGTCCTGGGACCAAAGTTTGTGTGAGAGTGGGCAACCTGCATAGCTGTCTTTCTAGTACACTAGGAAGACTAGGAAGTACCTAGTCGGCGTTGTTGTCGAAGATCGAGCCTGCTGGAGCTGTATCATTATGCACGACGGATGCGAATACGATGACCGTCTGTACTGTACACGACTCATGAATCATGGGCGACGACGACCACGCAGGACGTGGTTCTACCAGAGTGAGTGAGCTCGTGTGTGGGACAAGTGGTTCGAGACCGAGCCAAGTGGACGGAGAGAATGGGAACAAGGGTTTGTGTATTCTTTGTGTGCGGTCGACACCTACGCACCGTAGCGTTCGCCCAAACGCTTTCCGCGCACCAACAATACAAAGAGGTCGACACCTACGCACCGTAGCGTTCGTTCCTCACGCTTTCCTCTTCAGCACGAGTTGAGAAGAAACACAACTCACACTGCAACGCCTTGCCTCTTGCTTGCCTGAAGGGAACGACAAGGAACTGGCTTCAAGTTTACTTCTTGATGGCCGTCTTCGAGAGGAAGTCGGCGTGCTCCTGGTACGGCGTCTTGGAGAACGAGTGCTGCTCCCAGAGGTCCGGCGTCAGGTACGCGTACGTGGCACGCAGCGCGTAGAACGTCGCCTTGACGAAGTTGCCAAGCGTACGCGTGTGGCCACGCGCCGACGTGTAGCAGTCATCGATACCAGCCATGCCGAGCAGCTTCTTGACGGCCGGAGCGGCACAGAGACCCGTACCACGCGGCGCCGGGATGAGACGCACACGGACAGAGCCACACTTGCCCGTGACCTTGTTGGGCACGGTGTGCGGGGCACCGACCATACGGCCCCAGTAACCACGACGCACCGGGACAAGCGCGATCTTGGCCTGGATGATCGCGCCGCGGATGGCGGTCGCGACTTCCTTGGCGCACTTGACGCCAAGACCGAGGTGGCCGTTGTTGTCGCCGACGGCGACGAAGGCCTTGAAGCGCGTGCGCTGACCAGCGGTCGTCTGCTTCTGCACGGGCATGATCTTCATGACCTCGTCGTTGAGCGACGACTCGAGGAAGTAGTTGACGATCTCGCACTCCTTGATCGGCAGCGAGAAGAGGTAGATCTCCTCAAGCGACGAGATCTTGCCTTCCTTGACCAGACGGCCGAGCTTGGTCACGGGGACCCACTCGCCCTTGTCGTCGCCGCCGCGTCCACGGCCACGGCCACCACGGCCACGCGGGCCACCACGGCCACGGCCACGGCCGAAGCCACCACGTCCACGTTCTCCACCAGCAGGGGCAGGAGCAGCGTCAGCCATTGTTATCCTTGTTCTTGTTTTCGGGGCGAAATTGAACGAATGCCCAGGAGCTCCTCATGAGTTGCCGAGGGTTCTGCCCTTGAGAGCCAACCAACCAGCCATACTGACGAAGGTCGTACGAAGGTTGCTTGTGGAAGATGTTGTCGCAGGAACGTACTATATTCCCTTAAATAGAAGCATCATGGGCTAAGAGTGATGGTGAGATGGAGTTTTGATTGCTGTTCGGACCATCACTCCTGAATACCATGGTTCGTAACCTATCCGTTGGTTCGTATCGACCCCTGGCCCACGTGTGTGCTTTGTGCGGCTGGCCGTGACGAAAGCAAAAGAAGAGGCTGGAATTTCCCACGGGCCAAGTACGCGCCGCGATGATGCTCCTGTCGACGCGGCGTCTGCGCCGAGACGCGCTCCAGGCCGTGCGCAAGCAGTACGCGCCGCGCCAGATGCATCTCCTGCAGCAGGTGCGTCTTTTTCCGGTCTCTGGGAGATCTACAGGACAGGAAATACTCATGATATGGCTTGATGGAATGCTGTCTGAAACTATAGCAAGTCGGCATCACGCTGCAGCGCATGGGGCTCAACGCTGGTGCGATTGGGGGGCGCAACCCAGCGCTCGTACGTCAGGTGTTGCAGACCACGCGTGGGCATGCGTTTGGTACGGCTGCTTCAGTGGGAAAGATACGTCGACACGTGGGGTGGAGAGTTGATGTGCGATATCAATGCTGTAGGACGGAATGCGGCTCAGAAGAAAGATGCGACGAGCGACTTTTGGAAGTGGCTCTCCGAGGAAGTGCCCAAGGGTGAGTCTGCTCGAATATAGTCTAGAAATGACGCTGGGATTTGACAGAGGATCGTTTTCTGGCCAGGCTTTGGTCGATTCTACCCAAAGAACGGCGCGGGGAAGCCCGCTGCTCCCAAGTCGGCGCCAAAAAGCGCTGAAGGGGCGGCGAAGGGGGAGACCAAGACGCTGAGCTCCAAGACAGGTGCCAGTGGCAACAAGGGCTCGTCGGGTTCGGGTTCGTCGTCGGGAGGCAGCGGCAACGGTGGCCGAGAGGGCATGGCCTACATGGTGCCGCTTGCGGTCGCAGCTCTCTTGTTGTCGGACCTCGCGTCAGTCGACAAGCCGATGCAAGAAATCACGTACCAAGAGTTCCGCAACCGATTGCTGGAGTCGGGTCGCGTCGAGAAGCTCGTGGTGGTCAACAACAAGTACGTCAAGGTCTACGTTCACAATCCGGCCTCCTCGGCGGGTGGCGGCATGATGGGTGCGTCAACGACGACTGAGTCGTCCGACTGGCACGATCCGGCCCACACTTTCCCAAACCCATCGGCCCAGGGCTCATACGACCAGCACGGCCAGCACCATGCGCCGACTGGTGTCCAAAGCCCTCTTGGTGGCATGCGTAGTGGCAAGGCTCAGCAAAGTAACCCCACGTACTACTTCAACATTGGTAGTGTGGACAGTCTGGAGCGCCAGCTTGAACACGCGCAGCACGAGATTGGCATCCAGCCGCGCGACTACATTCCAGTGCAGTACGTGAGCGAGATGAGCTTTGCGGCCGAGGCGATGAAGTTTCTGCCGACGCTTTTGCTGGTCGGCTTTTTGCTGTACTCGATGCGTGGCATGGGTGGCGCTGCCGGCGGCGGCGGCGGCATGAGCAACATTTTCAAGGTCGGCAAGAGCCCCGCGAAGAAGATCACAAAAGAGGACATCAACATCACGTTCAAAGACGTTGCCGGTGTCGACGAGGCCAAGAAGGAGATCATGGAGTTTGTGGATTTCCTGAGAAACCAGAAACGGTTCACCGATCTCGGTGCGAAAATTCCCAAGGGTGCACTACTCGTTGGCCCACCGGGTACGGGTAAAACTCTCTTGGCCAAGGCCACGGCAGGCGAGGCGAGTGTTCCGTTCTTCAGCATTTCCGGCTCGGACTTTATCGAGATGTTTGTCGGCGTCGGTCCGTCCCGTGTGCGTGATTTGTTCAAGGAGGCGCGTGCGAACGCTCCGTGCATTGTCTTCATCGATGAAATCGACGCTGTCGCACGTGCGCGTTCCAAGGGCGGCTTTTCTGGTGGCAACGACGAGCGCGAGAACACGTTGAACCAGTTACTGGTCGAGATGGACGGCTTCAGCTCGACTGAAGGTGTGGTCGTGCTGGCCGGTACAAACCGCGCCGACATTCTCGACAAGGCCATTCTGCGTCCAGGTCGCTTTGATCGTCAGATCACGGTGGACAAGCCCGACATCAAGGGCCGTCGCGAGATCTTCAAGGTGCACTTGAAGAACCTGACGCTGGATGGCGTCATCGACGACTTTGCGCGGCGGCTTGCGGCCTTGACGCCTGGGTTTGCCGGTGCCGAGATTGCCAACATTTGTAACGAAGCGGCGATCGTGGCTGCGCGTCGTAACGGCACGAACGTCACCTTCAAGGACTTTGAGCAGGCGACAGATCGCGTGATTGGTGGCCTCGAGACAAACCGTATCATGTCGCCTGAAGAGAAGAAGACGGTCGCGTACCACGAGGCGGGTCACGCCGTTGCCGGGTGGTTCCTGGAACATGCCGACCCTTTGCTGAAGGTCACGATCGTGCCGCGTGGGAAGGGTTCGCTCGGGTACGCCCAGTACCTCCCCAAGGAAGTCGCTCTACACAGCCGCGAGGCGCTCATCGATATGATGTGCATGGCCCTGGGCGGACGAGCGTCCGAGTTCGTCAACTTTGACGGCCGCGTCACGACTGGTGCATCCGATGATCTTCGGCGAGTCACGCAGATCGCGTACGCGATGGTGCAGCTGTACGGCATGAATGATCGTGTGGGCCAGCTCGCGTTCCCCAAGGACGAGAGCAACCCGTACGCTGGCAACATGTACAGTGAGAAGACGGCCCAGATCATGGACGAGGAGGTCCAAAAGATTGTGGACGATGCCTACGAGCGCACCAAGCAAATTTTGACCGAGAAGAAGAACGTACTGCACGATCTCGCTGAAGAGCTCCTCAAGAACGAGACGATCAACCACTCGGATATTGTCCGCGTGCTAGGACCGCGACCGTTTGGCGGCAACAAAACGTACACCGAATTTGTCGAAGAGTCGTGGAAAGAAGCGGACAAATACGAAGCCGACAAGCAGGCGAAGGAGACCGCGGCAAACGCAGAAGCCAAGAGTGCTGCTGCTGCAAGCGCCTCCGACTCGCCAGCTCCCGAGACGAGCGAGGAGCCGAAGACAAAGGACGAAACGGACAAGCAATAGAGTGCAGCCAACCTGCGGTTGGTGCTTCAACCTATAAAAAAAAAGGTCGGGTCTGTTTGAAACGTGTTGTTGAAACGCTTGTGGGTCGTAGGGAGCCCCAGAACCAAAGCGCGGAGCACACGATTATTTCGGGACTCGTCGCATCGTCCCAGCGATGGACGACGAGTCCCACGGTCGTCGCAACGGCGGACTTATTTTCGCGCCGTCGCGTCGCCACGATCGACTGGTATCAGATGCGGGATAATAAAAAAAATACTCTTGATGATATCGCGTTCTTCTACTACTTCTACGACTGGGCTAATGCTACTTGTCGGTGCTGCGTTGCGTGCCGTGCGCGTGCGTCTCGTTTCTCGTTTCTCGTTTCTTCTTGGGCTGCTCATGGCCAAGTTAAAATAGTAGTACCAGCTTGCCGTTCTTCTTCCTTCTTCCTCCGTTGTCTTCGGACGCGTGTCGTGAGGGGCGGGCACGGGAGGCAACGAAAGAGACAAAGGGAAAACAATCACTTTCGAAATACAAATTCTCGCTCCAAGTGGGACGACAGATTCAGCGCGCGAATGACCTCGGGCAGCGCCATCTTCTCGACCTCGAGGTCGTTGATGGCACAGAGCGTACTGCCCACCTTGACCATCGCGCTGTTCTCGATCGGGCCCTTGGCGCCGTCGTACATTCTCACGAAGCCCTCGACGGTCGGCGGCATGGACGGCGTCGTCGGCGTCTGAAACACGACGCCGCACGGGCCAGGAGGGACGATGATGCGTGCATACTCGAAATACTCTTCCTCTTCCTCTTCCTCTTCTTCTTGATTGTCGGCGGCGGGATCCACGTCGTACAGGCCGCTCTCGCAGCGTAGCCGTCGAAGATCGTGGTCCGAGCTCGTCTCGTCCTCGAGGGGTAGCAGCACCGCAGGGGATCCTGCCGTCGCGCCGGCGTCGTCGGCGTCTCGTCCTCCTTGCTCTACGTCGTCGCCACTCTCGCTCGAGTCGTCTTCACTCTCGCTCTCGCCACCATTCACGAGCACGGCCATCTTGCTGCGAGGACTCATAATCGGCTCGCGTAGCTTGGTACGGAACGCGTCCAGCGTGGCCTGGTTCATCACGGGCGCGCGTCGCCGCGCCGGCAGCGTGAGCGTGAGTCCGTTCCGCTGTTGCTGCTGGCGACTGTAGTACTCGGCCTCGTCGCTTTCCGTCGCGTGGTCTTGGTCATCGTGTGGCAGCATGTACCCGTAGACGCCCGCGGCGTGGTGGACATGGTGGTAATTGCCGCTCGCGTGGATCACGCGCACGCTGTTGCGGATCGCCTCGCGCTCTTCGTCCGAGAGCAGCTCCCTCGTCTCGGTGCGGCTCTGCGTCTGCAGCAGCGACGAGTCGTGGCCGCCGCCACTGAGATCCTTGAAGTGGAACGAGTGGAGGTGCGGCCTCACGCCGCCCTTGCGCGCCGACAGCGGACGCGCGTAGCTGCGGTACAGCCCGTGCGGCTCGTCGTCAGCACGGCCGGCGCAGGCACACAGCGTCTGGCCCATGATACGGCTCGAAAAGATCTGTCGCGACTGAGGGAGGGAGACAGAGAGAGAGAGAGATCGCGTGGGGAGTGAGTGAGTGGGGGATGGCGATGCAATGGCACGGGGTCTTCCGTCCGCCCTTCCTTCCTTCCTTCCCTTCTTCCTTCCCGGTTGTCCTGGGGGCCGGCCGGGTCTGTCTGCGGTAATACGGTACGGTATCCCACGCCCCACAGAGCCATACATACCCAAGGCAAGTGAGCTAGAAACGCCAAAGAAAAAAAAAAACAAAAAAAAAAGGAAGGAAGAATAGTCCCCCCGGGGGTAGCATCTGGTTGAACCAATGGAAAAGCCAGCTCTGTGGCGTGGGGCAGAAAGGACAGCCCACAGGACTCTCATCTTTGCCTTCGAACTGGAACAGAAACGTGAAAAACCTTACGGAGACGGATACATGCAACGAGGTTTATTATACAAGACAGGGAAACCTAGGGTATAGAATATGGATACAACCAGCGTCATGTGGCTCAGAGTGAAATGGGGAAGCCATGGCCGCGAGTGTTGAACACGATCTTGTCGAGCGATAGGATTTCACCGTCGTCCGTGAATAGAAGGAAGAGGTACTTGAGCGTCTCGGAGAGGAAGGAGCTCTCCATTGTGGATGCGTACGGCTCACTGACGCCAGCGAAGACGTGGCGTAGCGAGCGGTAGCCGCCCGTGGGTACCTGGACAGATATGGACAGATGAGTTCTTGTGGGGGAGAATCGCGCCCACGTGGCGTACCTTGGAGTGATTCTCGAAAGCGTTCATGATCATGCGCCCGTACTGACGGTACTTGTCTTCCTTTGTAACGCGATACAATACCATCAGGCTCTCAACCGTCTCTGGTCCCAGGTTGTTGACGTCGTCGCGATCGGAGACTGTGAATTCATTCGAGAATGAGGCCGTAGCCGAGGGCTGGCTGAAGTGCACCACTTCTGCAGCGAGCATTGAAGCAGAGCGAAGATACATCTGCCCAGGATACAAAGCAAACAGAGAGAAAGTGCGGTTCAGTAGTGTCTCACATCAATGCTGCGTGCTGAGCCCTTCGTACCTGTACACACGTCTCCATGAGCTCTTTCGCCAACTTCAAATGCTCCTCAGGGAGACCATGGTGGAAGCCAAGGGCTAGCAGCCCCGGCATATAGCACGACGCGTGGTCCATCCTTCGCTTGAGCGTGCCGTTCGTGGGCAGAAGGCCAATGAATGGCAGACCGGACGGGCTCGTGTGGTCAATCATCTTTTCTTGGAGACCCTTGATCGCCTGCAGATAGCCTTGCTTGAGGGCATCGTTTCTTTTCCCAGTCTGCAACCACTGCTTGAGTTGGTACTCGTAGTACGTGCCGCCAAGTGCTCCAAAGGAGACGTTCGATGCGACGACTCGGTTGGTGTCCCAGTTGATAGTCACTGGCACAAGGCCATCCTTGTATACATCCGTCAGCTCGAAAGACTGCCAACAAATACCGTGCGTGAGGCTCACTATACGGCAGTCAATCCAACAACCTGCCGGCTTACAAGGGAGTTGAAGTTGTCGAGGAGCTCGTCGACGCCCCGTTTTCGTGCCAGCTGATTAAGGAAACGAAACTCGAGTTGAAAAGACGAGGCCTCGGCCAGCGATGGATTGTGAACTCCACGTCGCCGCTAAGTGAATATATAGTACACCCACAGAACGTCATGGCTCTTCACAAAAAGCTCCACGGTGGAAGCATCCAGTCTCACCTCCAAATCCACGTCTCGACACGGCACGAAGATGCCGCACGTGAAGCCGCCCTCGAGCGCGTCACCCAGCTCACTCGCGATCTGTAAGAGATGGGCATCACCTGCGGTGTACGTACGTACATTTGCACGGAGCTTGTCGTCAGTTCATAACCCACTTGTGTTCTAGAATATTTTGCCGAACCTGACAGGTGGAACGCTGCCAGCAATCCACCCAGCAACCGCGTCGACGTCTCAGAGAAGCTCACGTTGCCTGGCGCAAACAGGCGACTTCGCAAGTGCGTCTTGATCCAGTTACTGGCCTCGTCAAACTCGTCGTGCAGCCCCATGACCAGCAGCGTGTCGAGCGAGTCGACGGCTGTCAAGGCCAAGTCGTGGTCGTACAGAGTAACACCGCGTTGGTGGGTGACATCGAGCAGATCGAGCCAGCTACTGTGGTTACGGTAGGCGTCCCACGCGTGCTTGGCCATCGCAACGACTTGGCTCTGGTCGGCACTGAGCACACTGGCGTGCTGCTTCAAGTACGCTCTTTGTGCCTCGTCGGAGGGCTCTTCCTGCCGCTTGGCGATCACATGGTCCAGCACAGGTGACCCAGAGTCGTAGCGGAAGTTGATAGTGGAGGTTCCGATGATGGACCAGTCATTGCCACCTGTGAGACTGTGGAGACTCACGAGCGAGCCGACAGAGAAACCCAGGACGGCCAAGACGAGCACACGCTGCCCGAGCGATGGAGGCGGCGGTCGCAGCGACACTCGGCGTGGACCCATGGCTCCTCTCCCGAGTGGATGGGGCGAGAACAAAAGGCAGCTGCGGCTGCCTTCGTGGGTAACTTGGAATGCGACACAAGAGTTGCTGTTGCCACTAATGCCGAAGAGCTAGGTTCTCGGCGCGAGGATAGCCGCTGACTGACTGATGTAAGCCATTCATTGGTTGATATTTGGTAGTCAGTATATATTTGTCCAATTAAAGGAGAGTAAAGATCCACTCCAAGATTCCGAAAGGTCGCGTGGCTGGCAAGACGGAAACTGACATGGAGCGAAATTTTTCCCGTACGTAGATCTCGACGGCTTCACCGATAGCAGAGACATCTGATAACCGACGCCGTTTCATCACTTCGGAGGCATACAGTACGCCGGTCGGGTGGCCAGTTCTCCACGAGTTGATTGCTCACCGTAGCGCAGCAGGGAAAGAAGAGAAGATGACCACGCTGTGTATGCGTAGGAATGCAGACCATGGATAGATGCCCTACGCAAATGACCACACTATTCTACTGTTTAACTCGTGGCTTCCCCAATATTACTAGTAGTACAGTAGCTTTTCGAGAGATGTTGATTGGGGGAGATCCATGGCATTGGTGTTTTGTACTACTTCAATCAGCATAATTTTGACCAATCATAATGGATTTGGAATCTATTTTATATTCAATCAGATGCCCATCGTTCCAAGCCAAACGACGCGACCTGCGGGGCATCACGCGAGCAGCGCTGGACTCGCCATGGACTCCTCGGTCACGCCGGCCACTGGCTGGCACCGCAAGTGGCTGCTGCTGTGCGCAGCGCTGGTCTGGCTGTACTTTCTACGATTCCGTGTGCTCGGCTGGGCGCTCTCTCAGTGTGCGACACTCGCACTGCGCTTCAAGTTGCCACAGCTGCATGCGCGTGTGCAGATCCACCACCTCACGCTGCGGCCACTGGAGCTGGGCCACGTGGATATTAGTGGCGGCAAGAATGCCTGGCGTGTCGTGTGGACCCGTGTGCGCGTTGAGACCCACGTGGTCGACTTCTTCCGGTCGTTTGTGCAAAAGAAAATCCTCGTGGTCGCCGTGGACGACGTGTTTGTGGATCTGCTGGAGCCTGACGACCAGCTCCTCCGCACGTTTCACGTGGGCAAACCAACAGCAACTGGGTGTGAGACGGCCACTCCTCACCACGCTGATGAGGGTAAGCACTCCATGGGTTTTATGCGCTTCATCGATCTGCGCGTGCGCAGCATCAGCGTCAACATCGAGTTCTTGGAGACTCGCACGCGGTTTCGGTGTTCAGATTTGCGCGTCGACATTCTCGATGTAATGGTGGCTCAGAATCTTCTCCACCTCAGTCTCTCGGCGTCGTCTCTCTTCCTCACGAGCCGTGCACTACAGCAGCCATCGCCACTGAGTGGAAGTACCCCCCATCGGCGAGGCGTTGGCGCTGCCGGTCTCGGCTGTGAACTGACCAATACGCAGATTGTGCTGGACGTGCGGCTCACGGACCAGGAGATCATCGGATGCACAGTCGCGAGCAACGGCAACGAATCGGCGTACCTCCACGTCGATACGGCCTACGTGGAGCTCCTCCTCACCAAGAAGAGGGATCAGGTTCGCAAAGGACGGTATCCAATCCCTCAGTGGATGTGGCACCAAGGAGACGCCAGTCACAACGCCCACGAAATCCCAAGCGCATCACCGTTCACACTACACGTCGCCGACTTCCCACTAGTGATGGATGTGGTCCACAGTGGTGGTGGTGGGCGTGGGATAATGCCGCTTCAAGTGGTTACCCACATACGCCAGCTCACGTACGCAAAGAACCAAAGCCTTGAGTCCCATGGAGAGCCTATCGAACCGGCAGCGACGACTGTGAAAATGCCAGTCCGGAAAGACCACGTAGGGGTCAACATGCGCCTTGAGTGCCAAACGATCCAGCTCTCGAGTGGTGTGGACTTTTCCCACCGCGTGCTCTCGCTGGTGTCGTGTCGTATCGAGATGGACCGAGACAGCGCCAGCCATGGCCGGCTGCAGTGCGAGATCCGCGATGCTCAGCTCGCCGTGAACCCTTCTGTCTGCGAAGTGCTCCACTCGCTGGCGCTCTTCCCTGATACTATCGATGACTACGAGAGGACGACCGAGCTGCTCATGTGGGAACGGGTAGCTCAGAGGTTGGGCCAGCCAGCATTGATCCCAAAAGCGAGAGTTCCAGTGCAGTGGGTCATGAGTGTCGAGGTTCACGACTGGTCGCTTCAAGCGTGGCTGGGATCTTGTGCGGATGGCTGGGGGAAGCGGGATTTGGAGGCGCAAGGCAAGCGAACGACACTACGCTCGACGATTTCTCCACAGCCGAGCGGACGCGCGATGAAGCATCAGGTGGATCTGTGCGAGGCCAACGTCCAAGTCTCTCTCCATGGGGTGGAGTCTACCGACAAAGGCAAGGACTATTCTGTCCAATTCGGATCGGTCTCGGTCCTAACAAGCATGCAGACAACGTCACATTCCAAGTCGATGGAGCTGAAGCTGTCGTCGTCCAGTGTCGTGCTGAACGGACACGTCAAAGGTCTCGGCCTCCACGGCAGCGGTGACTTGCCAGGACTGGTGGTCTCCAATGCGGTCTTCCATCAGACCGAGACCGAGTCGGACGAGATCACTCAGGTCAGTATTTCGCTGGTCACGACCGACGCTGATTTTGTGACAAGCCATTTTCGGCATGGGGAGATCATGGACAACCTTCGTGTGATGGTGAGCATCATGGACCAGGTGCGAATCATGCTGACGCCTCCCGCCGCCGACCGCATCTCGACGCCTATGAAAGAAACGGCCAAGGCACTGGACGTGAACGTCCGTGCGTCGTCTATGCGAGGTCAGCTCTTGGATGTCGACAGTGTCTCCCCTGTGGTCGAGGTTGCGATCAACGAAATGAAGGCGGCCTACCAAAAGGCAGCGGCGGCATCCACGACCACCACCACGGTCACGTGTGCGTTTCTCAAGATGCTGTGGGAATCTGATCCCGTGATGGACCTTGCGAACGTTCGATTCCATCAGACAGTGACCTCGTCGCTAATACCGCGCTCGGGGGAGATCCGACGCGAGGGGGACGTGGTCTCCAACAGTGAGATCTCGCTCTCGCACCTGCAGCTGTGGCTGCTCCCGGAACGGCGACTGCTGCTTCTCTTTCTGAGACTCGATGAACTCGCCAACGCCAACAACAACAAGTCGGAGATGACGATCTCCACAACACCGTCGTCACCACAGCACGTGACATTCCACTGTGCCAAGATGGGGATCCAACTGCGCAGTCTCCTTGCTGACTCTGGCGGCACTTCACCACACAGTATCCATCTCGACCACGTGACGGTACAAGCAGACCTCACCAAATCGGGGAAGATGACAGAGGCGATGCTCCGCTATCTGCAGCTCACGCATCGCCATGAGAGCTGTCGCGAACGACTCGCGGATGCCCTGCAAGTCGTGGAAATGGATGGCACGCTTGGTGTCCAATCACTCAACGTCGTGTCGGACGGCGACTCCGTATTCTGCGTCAACGAGTGGGCCGTTCGCTTTGCGACGACCGACACGTCCGTCTCGGACGGAGATGCCCATGTCGATCAGCAGGCGTCCTCCCCCCACTACATTCCGTCCAAGATCATGCTCTTCGACGTCAGCTCGACCGCGACTCAGATCAAACTCACGCTCTCGCGAGATACCAAGACCGCAGCAAACGTGATGCTGTCGATCCTACAGACGACACTCGAGTCGCAACCACGCACAGCCGGGTCGGACCCTCTCGTGGAAGATCCCGTTCCCGACTGGCGATTGCGATTTGTCGGGTCTTTGGACTGCGGCATTCAACGCATGGTCGTCGTTCTCCCGTTTACAGGCGACGGCTCGGAAACGCGCTTCATGGTGGCGTGTGCTGACCAGCTCACTCTCCATTGCCGCCAGTTTCAGAAGCTCTGGGTCCAATTCGAGCTGCTCCGCGTCGCCATCACCGACCACGACGTGGAAAACGATAGTGGGCTGGACAGCGATTCTGCCAGTATCGGCCGGTCGGCTTTGGGGAATGATCATACGGACCTGATGCCGCTCGAGTTGTTGTATCTGCCTCGGACAAAACTCGACGCTGCGATCCACTGGAAGGCTCTGTCGTTAGGTTCCCCCGAGCGGTTCGCCATCTCGTCTGATCTCGTGCTGCGCAGCCACCCATCGTGCTCGTCCGATCAGGTGCCCTTCGTCGGAGAGGCTCTCTGCTGTCTCAACTGGGACTATGTCTTCCCCGCCTTGGCCCACCTCATGGCAGAAGACCCCGAGGCTGCCACGGTCGCCGCAAACAGCGACACTCGCAAGGCAGCGGAATGCGTGGGTATCCAGTGGAACGTCTCTGTGGACGTTGTCCAGTTCGTGGCGTGGGATGCCATGACCCAAAGCGATTCAGCCATGCTGCTGATCGCACAGGATCTGCTTTCCCATGGCGTCGCCAGGCTCCACGCCACTGGTACCAGCCCGCCACGCTGGGTGCTCTGGGAGACGACAGTGTACCTTGATCTCTTCCGCGCCTATCTTCTTCGCGACACCGTGACGGAGGGCGAGTCGAGTACACGCGCATGTGGTGGCAAACTTCCCTTTCAGCGCTGTGATCAGTCCAGCTTCTTTATCAAAACCTCGGGCACGAGTTACCGGGCGACCCACGACGGCAGCGGTGGTGATGACGCCGAAAGGGCCGCGGCAGCAGAGACTAGCGGCTTGCTGTTTGGCGAGCTGGCGTTTGCGATGGTCGAGAAGCTCCTTACCAGTCTCCGACGCATCTCAGCTTATAGAGAAGCCTCTTTGCCGGCTCGTTCTGTGCCCACTCATAGGCGTCGTTGCTTGTCTCGGCATTGTGCAGCAATGTGACGGCCTCCAACGCTAGCAGTGCGTCCTTCTTGTAGACGTT
>JAADXL010000784.1:0-17336 GCA_023337755.1 Pythium aristosporum | reverse complement strand
GGGGGTGCGGCGGGCACCTTAGTTGGGTCTCTCATAGGCCCATCCCCATCGAATTTGTGGCTCAGCGCGATTCAGCTGAGGTTGGCGGGCAAACGCACGAGCAAAGAAAAAGAAGAAAAAAAGGCACTCGACGGTCTCAAGTAAACGCGGTTTTTGGAGTGCTCCCGAGGGCTTCCTTATGATGCGGGATGCCGAGTCAGTGAGGCAATCTGCATAGTATTGAAACCTTCACGCTGCTTGGATTGCTGAACCCAGCACTGCTCTTCTCAGGTTTCCTCTGGTGCGTTTTCTGCCTTCTGCGGAAACAGTGAGATGGCGGGCAAGGGGCGAAATCGATTGAGTGTGTGACTAGGCTGTTTGTGCGGCACCTGACGGGCTGCGTTACATCACACGTGCGATACAGTACGTCTGTACACAAATCGGAAACATTCGATGCGGCCTTCTGACGACTGCAGTCGGGAAGAAACCAGCCAATTTGTAACCTAAATTTTGACAAATCAGTTTGGCTCGGAATGAATGCTTCCACAGTGGGTGTTGGGTGCTGACAAAAAGAAGAGTCTCTCTCTGTCAGTCCCCAACTTGCTCACTCGCGTCTGCAAGACCCCAGCTCCCCCACCATGCAGCAAGGCACGTGGTCCCATGAAGAACATGACCGCTTCCTCGCCGGCGTCAAATTGTACCCGGACGGTCCGTGGCGGCTGATCGCTCGGTACGTCGGCACGCGGTCCGTGCGCCAAGTGCAGACGCACGCGCAAAAGTACCATGAGAAGATCGCGCGCCGCATGCGCGGGCTCCGCAAGGAACGCCGCAACCACGTCCGCAAGGAGCACCGCATCGACGGCGATGTGTTTAACTTGCAGCTAGATGCACCGCTCTCCAACTACCAGTCCAATCCCGCGTCGCAGTACAGCCCTGTCTCCCACTTTGAAAGTTTCCACGCCAACACCTTCCAGTTACCCGTCGACGATCGTGCGTATGGCTACGCAAGTACCCCGCTGACCATGCTGAAGTCTCCATCCATTCAACTGCCGCCGCTACGGCTGGCGATGCCGTCCCTTACGGTCGAGCGCGACGAGCTCCCGGAAGAACCGTCGTTCAACTACTTTGCGAGGACCATCTCGAACGACACCAATGCCTCTGTTCTTGTCTAGAAGACCGAGAGTTTAGTTCTTCAGATCATAGCTCGTACGTAATACTCCAATATATTAGCTTCAAGTTTTACTCCATGCAGCAGAGACTTTGAACCATATGCCTGCGCCCCCACGCAATCCTGTTGCCCTGACACTCACGCATTGAGGTGCCCCGCCCTCGTCACTACTCGAAGGGTACGTCAGGGACTAGGAGACTCTGCAACAGCCATGTCTAGTACTATGGACGCTCCGCTCTCACGTGGGAACCTGGCCCTTCATGTACTATGCTTGATTCTGACCAACCCACCCATGGGCGCAATCCTTTCATGGCAAGAAAAGTAGAAGAAGAAAGAGAAAGGAAATGAGAATTGGCGCGCTGCAATTATCAGATCTCGAGTATGCTACAATAAAATATGCGTGGTCTCTTTACCCTGTGCTCTCAATCCGAGAAGCATTCGATGAGAAAGTCTAGCGATTCGCTCAAGGATGGGAGCTCGTCGACAATGTTCAGCGCGTCAACCATGGGCTCCAGCTTGACGGCGACGTCCTCATACAACTTGGTGCTGAGGTCCAGTGGATCGATGGCATCCACTCCCGCGGGGCTGCAGGGCGTCTTGATCCCAGAAGCTTGCTTCAGCAGCTCTTCAAAGCCCACATCGTTGTCAACGGCGACATTGAGCGGCGCTCGCTGTAGCACTGACAGGGTCGGCACGCCGAGCCCCTCGGACCGCCGGCACGACTCGAGCAGTTCCGAGTCAATGCGGTGCTCGGTGCGCGCCCAGGTCTTGCGGTCCTTGTGCATACCACGCATGCGGCGCTGGATCTTCTCGTGGTACTTTTGCGCGTGGGTCTGCACTTGGCGCACCGAGCGCGAGCCGACAAACTTGGAGATGGCGCGCCATGGCCCCTGTGGATAGATCTTGATGGCGTCGAGGAAGCGGTCGTGCTCTTCTTGCGTCCAAATGCCTTGCTTCATCATCGTGGCGAGAGCGGCCAGTAAACTCGATCGGTTGGAGCAGTGCAGACGAAAATGGAAAATGTGCTTCCGGACAGCAGAAACCATCATGCACCCACCAACCAAACCGCGCCCATGTCATGTTTTGTCCAAGGAAGCAGACATGTCCAGCACGTTGCACCTGTACTGTAGGGTACAGTACCGTACTGTGTGTGCGCCGGACTCTACCGTAGAGTGCACCGAGAGAGAGTGAAGGCATGGGAACGTGCACCAGGAGAACGACGATGCACGAGACGGAAGATTCCTTCTGCTGCTTCAGTCTCTTGCCGCAAGAGAAGAAGCGTGTGACTCTCGTGGTGGAGATTTTATAATTTATTTGCTGCCAGAGCAAGGCGCGCTTCAAAGTTAGGTGGCCTGGCTTTGTACGATCGTCTGCAGACAGTGGCTCCATCCAGACGACACTTTGCTGGCACAACCGAAAGAGTGGGACGAAGCAGGCTTGGCTATGTACGTAATGCGTTAACTTATCCTGTGCAAGAGAAAGGGGGAGACGGCAGCAAATGCTTGTGTTGCAAACAGCACCATACACTGGACAATACTGAGTCATTATCGCTTTGTGTTGAGTCACCTCCTTCAATGACTCAACATGTAGTGGAAAATATCGATACAACTGGACTGCTGGTCCAATAGAACGTAAAATACATGAAGAATGGATGCCTTCACTGCAGCTGGATTTTCACCAGTTGTCAGCATTCTTCAGTGCTGTCCATTTTCTGATCTATGCTGTTCAAGGCAAAAGGGAAGATGTCGAGTGTTGGAGGACTAGACCTTTGCCGGGCCAGATTGTACACGATAGCTCTGTCTAGAACCCGATACTGCTGGACAGACTTGACCAAACGCAAGCCTTCCATCGACAGGAACCGACCATGACGTTTTCCACCGTGACAGTTCGCTGAATGAACCCATTATTTACAGCTTTCATTCGATGGTGTGAGCTTAGCGTTTCTCTCGAGAGTTCCGCCGCTTGACTGAGCGTGAACTCCAGTACAGTACCTCCTGGACGCATCTATCAGAAACGGAGCAAACGCATTGCGTCGTTCCGACCAGCTGCATGGGATGATTCGCCGCCTCTCGTTGAAGTGCGCCGCGAGCCACAAATTCTGAAGCACGTTGTCACAAGCTGCTGAAGATCTTGTGGCTCACAGAGCGGCGACAACAGTTGTCGCCGCTAGTGCCTCTTGAAAAATTGCGATGGACTCTCTCACGCGAACCACATGGAACAATCATTCCTAGCGTTCGTCGTCAGGCGACAGACCACTTTATTTCCCGAAGGTCAGGTCGAACATCATTGAGTTTGACTGTTGTTCTTTGCTAATGGATGCAGTGCCATGGAGAATCCTGCTCGCATTACAATCGTGATTCTCCCGAACATGTTGGCGGGATGTACTGTTTGTACAGGGCTGTAATGCCTGTAGAGTATCCACTCCTTGAAGAAAGCTGAGTTAGTAGAGCTGTGAAACAAATGAATAGGTTCCATTAGATAAATGACATGCTTTCGTAAGTCTCTCTGGTGGGGCTTTCGTCATCTTGCGATAGCCTTCCTTCTTCATATCCTCGAGGATACATGGAGGATACATGAGCTATTGGGCGAGGGAAAACTTGCTGACAAGGTCGCTCACAATTGGTGTCATAACCAGGCCATCTCGGGTTGTGCCCCACTAAGGTCCCACTCTCCGACGCCTCGGATATCATGACAGTCGCTGGTGTCCACAAGTTCGAGCAGCTGCCGTCCCACTGATGAGCTGCTCGCTCGGCCTTTCTTTGCCAACGACTCACAGCACGATCAGAGGCCATTTCTTGTTTCTTTGTTGGTGAATTGCATACGAAAAGAAAGAATGATTGTGGGTCCAGTGTACAGTACCCAGTAAACTGCATGACCAAGACGGCACTAGGCGGCTCCAGTCGACTAGCCTACGGGCTACTCTACTAACAGCTTCATTAATGTGGGCTGAAGCGTGCAAGCCTGTGAGCTATTGTCGCTGCCTCCTCAAGCCCCAGGGCAGTAGTAGCTATAGGAGCATGATACTGCCCGCTTTTCACACCACCACATATCTCAAATTTTGAAAGCTCTTCATTTGGTATTATTTGGTTGGAGTACGAACGCGCAATGATGACTCGACTACTTCAACCAAGCAACTGATCAATCGGGTCGAGATCACTTGCCAGGGAGAGCGGAAAAGCGGGAAGAAACCGCCCCCAGCATTTCCAGCACGCCTCGGTCGAGCGCCTGCGCGCGCTGCAGAGCCAGAACTAATGGGTTGACTAGATATTCACGGGACGTCACGGAACGATTTCGTCAGTCCACCCCATCTCCCACAAGCGTCAACGGGCCTGCTCACTCGAGCGTTGTTTACATGCTACTGCACTCCGAGTGGATCACTTCGCCAGTGTTCAACCGTTCGCTGGAAACGGACTGTCCACTGGAAATGGTTAGCAGTCAAGTCGTGGCTGATACCCAAGTCACTACAGTACTTGGAGATCAGATTGAATAGCCAGATACTATCTCGTTGCAGTGCAACTAACTGTATTCAAACGCACCGCAACCTCTGCCCCACCCGCTCGTCTTCTACAGACAGCCTCAGCTGGGAAAGCTTGATCTCACGTCAGCTCTGCGCATCAAAGAACTCGTCTTGGTCCTTGTCGTCCACTAAAGTCGAAGTGGTCTCGGGAAGCTTCTCGTCCTCGGACGATTCCGCCGAAGACTCGTGCGCAAAGAAGGCGAGCTCCTGTGCGTGGCCCTGGGTCAAGTCCACGGCTCCGATCACTTGCAGCACGGCCTGGAACGTCGTGAGCACGTAGCCCTCGACGCCCTTGCCGCCGCCCTCGGTAAAGTAGGACGTAAACGCGATTTGTGAAACGAAATTCCGTGCTCCGGGCTTGTGGCCCGAGATCTGCGGCGACGCCACGAGCAGAGCACACACGATCGGAATGAGAATGTCGGCATTTGATGCCGTCTTGTGGAGCCGGTCGGCAAAGCAGCAGATTGAGCGGAACGCGTTGCAGAGGAGCTCGAGCTTGTGCAGTGGCGACTTGGCAAACTCGATCATCTCGACGAGCTTACTCTCGGCGTCGCTGAGGTCGCTGTCAAATGCTGGTGCCGTGGAGGCCGTGGAGTCTGAAGCCTTGGATGAGCCGAGGTGCTGAAGCATCATATTGAGCTGGTGCTGTGCGTCTGGCTGCCGACGAATGTCGTCGAGGCTATTGTAGAAACTGGTATTCTCGTCGGCAAAGAGATCGTCGAGTGCCCCCATGACTGGCTTATAAATGTCGTCAAAGATGACCCGCTCGAGGGCGTGCGAGCAGCTCACGATCGCAGCGTCAGTGCTGGACAAGCTCGGGAAGCTCTGCATCGTCGCGCCCACGAGGTGTGCGACGTACATTCTCGCATCTTGCAGAGTCTCTTTGGAGATCTTGATCTGCTCCTTGAGCTCATTGCTGCTGCCGCTGGACGCTGACGTGGGGGTCGTTCGCTTCAGTCGCGCCGTGTATCGCTCCATAAAGGCCCTCGCTAGCTCGGCGTTGACTTGGCTCAGGAACTCGCTCGAGGTTGACAGAATACCAAAGAGAAGCGCATAGATCTCGTCCGTGGACGGCGCAAAGTGCTGATCAGGCTGGCACTGGTCAATTTCTCTGGCCGTGCGGCGTGGCAATTGAAACCTTCTCAGTAGCTCGGCATCTTTTCGAAAGACTTCGTCCGACACGGGGGTGTCTTTGAACTCTTGCTTGACCTTCCAGCAGATCTGCATGGCCCAGGCACCAGACTTCATTTCTTCTTGGAGGCGTTTCCGCTCGTTCTTCTTCTTGATCTGGCGAGACGCCGTGGCCGCCGCGGTCGCCGCTGTGAAACCGAGACCAGCGACCATTCCTTCGACGCTGACGCCAGCGACGAGCATGTTGAGGCCTGCGATGACGCCGACGCCTGGGGCGAGTGCGAGTGCACCGATCACGCCGCCAGCCGCAAGGAACGGGGCCACCCGCTTCATCACTGTCGTCGCCTTTGTCGACTTGGACGAGGATGAGGAGGAGGACTGCGTCTCACCATTTCGGTCTCCTCCAAGTCGGTCCTCCGAGAGTTCGTCAATGAGAGACGCAATGGTGACAGTACTGGACGCGAGCTTCCGCTTCCCAGTAATCGTCACTCGCTTGATCACTGGTGACGATGGAAAGAGCTCCGCCGTAGGAGGCACAGCAACGGATACTGACGGGGCGTTCGATCCTTCAATCGCCTTGGTCTGTGGACAGCGCGGCATGAGGTCCTCGTCGTGGCCGCGGCATTTGCGGTGTGCGTGGCAATGCGAGAGACACTCGCGGTGCACAAAGTTACCACAGTCCATGCACTGGCAGATCACTTCGTTCTCTCCTGGGCGCGACTGCGTTGTGCCCCACGACGGTCTCCGCACGGCCGTTGACTGCTTGATGACGGTGTCTCCTTTTGCCGGTGCAGAGTCCAAGGACGGGAACAGGCATGGTGGGGCGTCACGGCGAATCCGCAGTTTCTCGTCAGACACACCACGGCGGCGCGTGGCGGATGGCTTACCAAGCGACAGCACGCGCTGATGGCACACGAGGCAGTCGCGGAAGAAGAGCCGCCCGTGCTGGACAGCAGTGAGCTCGGCGAGCGCGACGCGGTGGAAGCTGTGGCCGTGCTGCGGGTCATAGAACCGGCCGGCCGACTCCTGGAGGAAGAGACTACACGGTAGAGGTCAGTCGATGGCCAGTGTAGAGGGTGGCGTGAAGCCCGCGCATATTGATACCTGAGGTTCCCGAGTGGCGCCATTTGTTCTTATTCGTCGGGAGCTCTTTCGTCAGTCAGTTCGATAAATGCCACTGGAGAAGCAGTCTGCAGTTTCTACCAATCAAACGGCTTGTAGTTGTTTAATTTCAGCCAATCCAGTTGACTTCTCATCAACCCCTATAAATAAATATATGATTGGGAGATGCACAGGCATGTTTAGTGTTTGTATTAATTTTTGACCTGTTATATCGTATGTAGCTGTTTTCGTCGTTCCGACCGAAGACAGTATCCATTGCCGACTGTCGTTCAACGAGGCGTGGATTACCTTGGGCCCTGGGCAGGCTGAGCCTCAGCGGTAGGACGCACCCCATCGCCGCTGATTATTAGCTTGTGCGCGTGGCCACTGCAGTGGAGCGGAGCGCCCGTCAAACCCACCACCCTGTAGCTTTCGTGCGTGTCCGGCCGGCAGACCTCTCTCTTAAAGGAACGCGACACAGTCGAGTAACCCCTAAGACGCAGCATCGCCAATGGAGGTGAAGAAGTCTGTGTGGAGCATACCCCCCGTCAAATTAACTCGCAAGCATGCGTCTAGTCTCTGGTCGCGATGCAACTCGCAACGACAATGTCAAAAGCCGCCTGGACACGTGGCGCGTACTGCTCCACAAAGTCCTGCGCTTCAGCGTCTCGGCTCAAGGCCATGCCCCACGCATGGTTGGCGCTCGTATAGATAAGATAATGTTCTAATAGATTTGCCAATACATTCGTAATGCCAGCGCGATGCAGCCAAAAGAACGCTCTGGCATCGGCGCGGCCTCGTTGTGTTGTCGGATACTTGCAGCTTCCCACCCACCTTGCATCATGGAGAGCGGCGTGCCCAGACGGCAGCCATCATGGGATCAACCGCGACTTCACTGACGTTGGGTGCGGACGACAGTCATTCAGGCCAAAAGGGACTCAGTGCAAGCCATCATAGTGCGCATGGATCCACTCACGACTGGCTGTGAGTAGCCGAAGTCGACTGAAGCTGGACACTGAGACTCCTCACAAATCTCCCATCATTCTGCAGTTTGTGCCCGTCCAATTGGACTCCAAATAACTCTTTGCTGTCAGAGTTGGACATCCGTACCTTCACCGAACTGGTCACATCCGCGTTGTATGCTGATCTGTTGTGGGGAGGTTTTGCTCGTTCCTCCTCTCCTCTCTAGTATCGAATGCCGGTTACATATACATCCACGAACATTGAGGATGAGTGATCATTTATCGCAATGTTCAGCCGAGCCCTTCGAGCGGAGTTCATCGCCTTCTCTCCTACCCAACTCATACTCCAAGACCGGCGGTCAAATGCCGCGATTCTTAGCGCTTCACGGCTTCAAACCCAGTCGGTGCCTTGCTCGAGTCATGGCATCAACAACGGCGCGCACAATCGACTGGTGCTGTTGCCTCGTGGATTGTTTCGCACAAAATCCCATATCATAGTCTACGTCATAGGAAATTAACTGATATTCTGATTGCGTTACGACATGGTCATTGGGTTCACCTGCAAACACCACGCAAAAACGAGACTTTGGCGACACGTCAAAGGCGAGCGAAATCGGCGTAAGCCTTGCTGACCAAAGTTCCGCGTATGTGCTGAGGCTTCTAACCTCCGACTCTATCTTCCTGTTCTCTCTTGGCATGCAAGTCGCAAGCAAGAGGTTCCTGTGTGTTCCTCTGTGTACTGTACTGACTGCTACTCATGCGCTGTGGGGTTTGACTCATCTCTTGGGGTGCAGTATGCGTGTAAATCTCGAGATGTTATATTCTTCGGCCGCGCTGAACCCCAAGGTCCACAAACCGCTAACCCACTCCATCCAGTCCGATGTGTCATACTTGTATATATTCTGACAATTTCGGAAGCCTCCCTTTTCTCTCTTGGTTGCTGTGCTGCACTACTTCAAGCTTACCACCTACACTGCCGCGTTGGGAACTTTTTCCCTTCCCATGAACCCACCGGCCCATATCATCAAAGAAGACTGGACACGGTGTACAGTAATGAGCCACTTGTAGGTGGAGCGTCTGTGGGTACAAATCTTCTTGAGCGAACCTACCGCATTCACTTTCTTGATTGACATGGGCGCTGAACAGATTCCTTTTTGACTCGCCCCTCGCACGTGTTCGCCTCTTTGAATCGTTAACACGCAAGGCGAGAGAGAAAGATGCCGCCATACAGTCGCGGGCTATGGCAAGAGGACGAGCACCAGCGCTTTCTCGAGGCGCTGAAGCGGTACCCGCGCGGGCCGTGGGCCGAGATCGCGCTCATCGTGGGCACGCGCTCGCCGCGCCAAGTGCAGACCCACGCGCAAAAGTACTATGAGAAGATCGAGCGCCATGTGCGCGGCCTTCAGCGGGATCGCCGCGGCAGCGTGCGAGCGCACGACGGCAGCGATCGATCGGTGGGCCGTGCGTCTAGCGGCAGTGTCTCGCGCGAGCATGAGATCGACCAGGAGATCTTGGAGGCCTGCAGCCGCGCATTGGAATTGGGGGAGCGCCTGCCCACGCCGGCGCGGCCGCGCAAAACAGAGGCGACGCAGGCCGCATTCGCGCCGGGGGACCAGCAGAATCGGCAAGAGAGAGACGAGAAGAAGAGCGCAGAAGATGAAGGCGTCTACGATAGTAGGCAGGACGACGACGACGACGACGAAGAGGAGGACGAAGACGAGGACGAGTCCATGGCCGAGCTGCTGCCGCTGGACAAGTCGCTGGATTTTCTTATAGGGCTGCTCGCCGGACTGGACGAGTCGCACACGAACACAGCGTTTTGGACACCGAACTCTTCGATCGCTGAACTTCAAGCGACGGCGCGCTTTGCGTAGCACCATGAACTATTTGAAAATATCAGATTTGTACAAAACTTGAAACCACAAACTGCGCCACGCCCTTTAAAGCTTCCCGATCCCAAGCAGAACTCGGGGGCATCTCTCGTGGGGAATTATGGAGAGATACGTGGACTCCGACGCTCTCCATAGTGGACTCCACTATTAATACTATGGAGAGCCAAAGCACCAGGCTGGTATTTGGGAGCTACTTGAGACAAGTGGATGTTGGGTGCAGCACGCACCTCATCATGGGGTGCGTGCTGCTGAGGTCCTCATGGTCTGTTCAGTCGCACCTGCAATCTGTCGAATGGTGGGCTCGTTCGTGAGCGAGATCCAAAAGTCTCAGAAGAAAAAAGACAAACCTCGAAGCTTCGTTGGTGGCCTTCGAAGTGGGCACACAAACGAAAAAAAAAGGGTTCGAAAATCTCGACACACCCTTGAACCTGCCCCTGCGCATGTAACGTGTGGTGCACCCGCTATTTTAATTGGTCACCATTTGTCGAGGCAAGAAAATCATTCCACCAGCATGGCAGGATCCACAGAACGCCAGAGGGATGCGAGGCTGGTGTCTTCGATGCTCCAGCCTAAACAGACGAGAAACTCTAGGTACAGACACCCTCTCCCAGACGCCAACAGTCCAGAAATTGGAACCCGAAGTTTGAGTTGGGCCAGTGGAAAAAACTAGGCGAAAAAGAGATCTCACGGAATTGGCTGCAGTATAAGAAGTTGTTGTGGGACCTTGTGGGTTCGAGGTGGAAGGTGCTGGGGTGGGGTGAGCGAGAAAGTGGAGCTTATATTTTTTGCTAGAAGGACCTAAGAATCACTGCATCCTTGTGTCCAGCATTCCGGGGATCTTTGGATTATGCTGTGAGATGCTCAAATACGGGTTCCTGTCCAGTACTGTAGTGGGTTGCGTTGCCGTCCACGCTGGCGTCACACGCCGGCTGCACCTAGTATGGGAACCCTACAAGCTTATATCAGTAGTTCGTCATCTAGCCTTCCTCCCAAATATAGCCATTTATCTCTCTTGTCAGTTTGTAAACATACTGTAATACGATATAATCATTTGAAATCCGTCCAGTTTATGGCCAGGTAGGCGTGGGTTCATCTCAATCACCTGCTGATCCTTTGGGTGCGGTTGTGTTCGTTTTTTCGAGCATGCATTGGCTTGGTGGCTGTGCTGTTTTTTGTATCACCAACAAAATTCCTCCTAATGTACCAGGTAAATAGGCGTGTTTGTGGCTTCAACAGAGTCGATTTGTGCACCCGAGCAGTGAACCCAGCGTGCCAAGTATCCGCTAAAGTGTATCAGATCCAATTGCTGACCAGAAGGTCTGGAGTCCAGTCCTGGACAAGTCGGCGTGTCTCTAAGCACTGATCTGATACATTTACATATACAGTGTATAATCTTCCATGTGCATTAGTAGCCTCATTTTCGTTAACTGAATATTGTAGAACTATTGGAAATAAGAGGGTATAAATAGTCCAAAACACGACTGATGTGGTAAAAAAGGGCCACGTGGTGAGGCACTTTTTGTTTCTCGGTTCTTCGCACTGTAGAATCCACCTCTCCATTTCAGAACTCTCCGCGTCGTGCCGACCAGCTCTGTTCCATTGCGAAAGCCAAAGAAGGAAAACGTAGTTTTAATCATGAAGCGAGGCGTCTGGTCCGAGGAAGAACACGCGCGGTTTCTCCAGGCCATTCGCTACTACCCGGAAGGCCCCTGGTCCAAGATCGCGGGCTGTATCGGCACGCGCTCGCCGCGCCAAGTGCAGACCCACGCGCAGCGGTACTATGAGAAAGTGCAGCGCCATGTACGTGGGCTCCAGCGGGACCGGTCCAAGTCGACCCACAAGGAGCACCGCATCGACGAAGATATCCTGCGACTCCAGCATCTTCAGCGCGTCGCCAAGGCCGCAGCCAAGAACTCCGTTTCGACCAGTGAGAATGGGATGGGACCCGACCAGACTGAGCCCCCGCAGGAGCCGCAGCGCCGTCTCTACCGGAGCAAGGACCCGCCGCCGTGTCTACAGAGGCTGGCAGGGCTGCCGCCTCAGCAATCACCCGTGGGCGTGCACGACACGGGCATGATCTCGCCGCGGTATGCGATGCCGACGTACGACTACCAGCACCACCAGCAGTACCCGCACCCAATCAGCCCGGTCTATGATCAGTCCAAGGTGCTGCCAAACAGTCTCCAGTACGCTCGTTACGATGCCTCCATGGGGTACCAGTACCCTGCTAGTCATCACCAGCAACTCCCATCACCCCACCACCAGCACCCGCAGCGTGGGCACCTCCAGTCCATGCCCCTGCTTCCACCGATCACGACCAAGGTATCCGAGCCACTGTACCACCACCACGGAAACAATGGTCAGCTCACACCGAGCCCCACAGGGCGGTCATCCCCACACGACTCGCAAGTCATCTCGAGCTCGATCCGAAGCACCACGGACGAACCGATCTCGACGACCCCACGGCTCCTGCCACCCGGGTCGGTCGGGCGGCCGACGCTGTCGTGGAGCCAGCCCGGTCTCCTCCTGCCACGGATCTTTTCATGAAGCCTATCTAACTCGACCGACCGTCCTTATGAACGCCATCTACATTAGTAACCCAGTAGTAAACCTTCTCGACTTGCACCACAAAATCTTTCGTCTCATATTAGTACTCTTTTCACACTCATACTCACGACTCCACAAATATCACTTCTCCCCGCCTCGTACGAAGACTGCATCACTCCTGCATGGCGGTCCCGTTCCATACTTGGGCTTCAATGGACGCGACGACCTTGGCCAGGCTGGCCTGGAGCGACTGGTGCTCTTGCGTCAACTGCTTGAGCTTGCCGCGCATCTCGAGCCACTGGATCTGTCTCTCCAAGTGGGCGATCTCGGCCCGCATCGCACGAAACTGGGCACGCTTACGCGTCATAAACTCGCGCTGCGACTCGCGGTGGCGCTGGCGACGCTCTTCGTCGGGCATGCGACGGCACGCCCTCTTGGTCGGCGCGGGCCACACATAGTCCTTGACAGTGAAGTAGTCCGACCGGGCTTCGGTCGCTGCGCGTGGCAACGGATCCAGTTCGGGTCGGATCTGCTTCGCTTGGACCGTTGGTGTCGTAGTAATTGTAGTAGTCGAACTAGTCGACGAGAGCTTTGGTTCAGAAGGCAAGACCGGGAAAGCGGCATGTGCCGGGGATTCGGGTCGGATGCAACTGGTTTCATCCTCGTGCTCGAGTTCAATGCCATCGAGTAAGCGTTCCAGTAGGTCGTGCTCCATGGACGACACCGAGATAACAAGCGAGTGGGGCAGGCCGACTGCCATCAGGTCTTGGTGAATGCAAGTTGAGTTGTGAGGAGCGGGCAGCCCCACGGACTTTGTGGTTCGTTGAAGCAAAGAAAAGAACGTCTGCCCGATTCTCTTGGACTTGGCAGGAGGAGGAGCACTCGTCTCCTCCGAGAAAAGAGCTTGAGAGCCAGAACAGCACGCGCAAGGAAACATGTTCGCGGGTTACGGAGAGTGAGTACATTGGCGTACGCCGTGGCATCCGCTCAGGAGTAACGTGGCACGATTGCCCCAGCGAAGAGGCACGCGTGCAAACACCGGTCGAAGCTGCCGTTCAAGCTGCTGCCTCCTGGAGAGCAGATGCCCTCGCGTTGAGTCCAGCGCTCATCTCTCACCGTCGACGTCGCCTCACCCGCTGTCCAGAATCAGTGATTCCTTATCGCCTCAACGACCGACACGTTTGATCGTTGCTTTGGTGAGACCAACCCACTTGTCGTGCTGGACACTATTACTGTAGTCCCGTGGTCGTGCGTTCGCCATGTGAAGCTTGTTGTCATCGCAGCTGGCGATGGGGAAGTCGCGAATCGCGAACAGGTTGGCGCTGAACGGGCATGTTTCGTGTGCGGTATGGATAACTGGCAAGTGCTCGAGTCGCTTGTACCCGCATGCGCCGACTCGTTCTGGCGACACCAGCGCAGTAGGCCACGTCCATGAACTACGTTCTTTTAGGCGTCGTCCATATACTACTGTATGCAGAGCTTCAACATTGCAGCGATTGTCCAACGTGGCGTGGAGCCCCCGCAATAAATGTGCGCAACCTCATTGACGTGAACCGTCGCGATGGTCTCTTTTGAAGCAGTGTGACGTGGAGTCGCTCCATCTGCACGAATGATTCCCAGATGGAAGCTACGCTATTGCCTCTTACTGTGGACACTATTCAAATTGTAATCGGTTGTAATTGTCCTGATCATGTTCTGTGCTGACCAGTCCAGTCTATGATACAGTCTGCATTCAACGCACGGCAAGCATTTTCTCGTCATCGGGCCATTGGCGTCTTGTTATCCTTACCACTTCAAGAGCCGGAGAGACCTTCCCGTTCATGCGTGACCAACCGAGTTGTGCCATCGCTCATCTCTTCGCATGCGCATAATTGTGGAGGTCAGAGAAAGGCGGCTTGCCCTGAAAATGCTACGTTGGCTGGCTCCCCATCTACTGATGGTGTCTGCTTGAAATGCAAAGCGCGGGCCAATGAATTCTGACGGAAGCGTTCCTCTCGCACAGTATACTGCGAGTGGTCAGTGTTCACTGGGATCTGGTTCTGTCTGTTCGCGCTGCGTCACGAGCGACTGCCCGTGGCGTGAAAAGACAACCGCCCTGGTTGTCCACGTGGTCGCCACGTGCCTCTTCACTGCCACATGGTCAGGATACAGCAAACGCCCTTTGTTTACTCCCCAAAACAAACACACAATGGTGTCACGAGTCCATGTATTGCGATGTCCGACCTTCGTGAGCTGGGGAGTTACTCTACTGTAGTCTAAAACCCGATCGGAACGATCTCCTCATCGTCCACGAGCAGCGAGTAGCTGTAAAACTGCAAATACTGCGAAAAGAAGGCGCCCTCGAGTGCAATGACGACCTTGAACGTGTGGTTCTGCCACTCGAAGACAAACTCGCTGCCGGCGTCCCAGAGAATGTCGCCCACGCTACGGTTCTGGACTTGCACTTCACCGTCAAAAAGCACCGACTTGAAGCCGCCGCGGAGACCGTGCTGCAGCTCGACACTGTGCTTGTCGCCATTCTCCATCTCAAAAATCCACCACACTTGCTTCCACGGGAACGTGAAAAGCAGCGCGCTCGCCGCGTGCTTGATCTCTTCAAGCACGCACCGCCACACCACTGTGCCATCCTTGAGTGTGACCGAGCCCTGGCGACTCAGCGGTACACTTTCACGGCCCTGTGACGACGCTGCGAGAATGTTGCGCGCTTTAAAGACTTGCATTTGCAGCAGCGTCTCTTCCACGAGAATCGTCCGACAGGTCTCATCGGGCACTTTAAACCACGTGCGGTTCGGGTGGCCAATGCTCACCCAGCTCGGCGGCATCTGATACAGATTAAAGAGGTCTTCATGGAGCCGCTGGAGCGTTTGCTTGCCGTCCTTGGCGTCTTGCGCGTCCAGTAGTACCCATCCTTTCTCCTTGGACAAGCGCACGTATGTTTCTTGGGACCGTGGGATCGTGTACTCCATCTCGGCTGCGAAAAACGTGTTCTCAAACAGGTACTTGACGACTTCGCCGCTGCGCTCGGGCGAGAGCAGTACTTCCTTCTTGTCGCACAACACGCGAAAGAAGAACCGTCCTTTCTTCTTCTCCGGGTCTTCGTCTATTGCTTCCACGACCTTGTCGTCGCTTGGTGTCTGATTAAACACCCAGCCACTCGCGCTGCTATTGGACGCTGGGGTTGCGTCGCTCGAGACCTTAATGTACGTGATGCGACTGCCTGGCGGCGTGTACTGCAACGAGCTCTCAAACACACAGCCAACCGCGAGCGGGTTGACGCCTGGAAGGCGAGGGCACTCAAAATCAGGAGCCGACCGGAGATACACGGGCACGAGCACGCGGTAGAATTTCGGTTCGTCCCGTGTTACGGCAAATCCCTGGACTTGTTCCAGAACGTGGCGATACGGCGGCTGCAGCTGGCGTTCGCAAATCCACCCAACGTCATGGCGAAGCTTGACAAACGCCAGTTGCGGTGGGCTCGGCGTGGTCGTGGGGATGATGCTGACAACGTCGGATGAGACGGAACTGATCGCGGGCACGATCCGCTCGCTGCATTCCACGAGCGTGTCCTTCAGCCGTTTCCGTTTGGATGCAGGCGCCCCCCACGGATCCGTCTGACTGTCATCGCTTGACGACGACTCAAAAAAGCCTGGCGTCGGCAGCACTTCGGCGTCTTCCAGCACGCGGTAAAAGAGCCGTTCGATCTGGCGTTCAATGGGCTTCGGAATCTGCTCGAGCACGAGCTGACCGTCCATTGTCGTCTCAAAAATCCAGCCGCCCGAACATGAAGAGGATGACGACGTGCCAATTAACGACGACGTCGACGACGTCCGCGGGATCAACGTCTTCTCTTCCTCACTGAGCTCGAGGCGCACGCGCGCCTTTGGACTCGAGCCACTTCCGCCGGCGAGACCGATATCGTGGTTCTGGTGGCTGTGCGAACACGTGCAGCGACTGCTCTTCTCGCGGCACACCTTGACGTACGTGATCTTGCTTCCTGGTGGGGTGAATCTCTGCGAGCCTTCGACGATCGAGTGGAGCCGGTATCCTTTGCCGGCCCGCTGTGCCATGATATTGGGCGCCACGCGAATGCCCACGGGAATGCGTACGATATAGAAAAACTGGCCGTGCTCAATCTCCGGTTCCGTCGCGAGTCGCTCGAGCACCCGGATCCCGGAATTGAGCGTCTCAAAGAGCCATCCGTCCTCGTACGCGAGCTTAACAAACGTCACGGCACTCTGCGGACAGCGGAACCGCTCACTGCACTCGACAATCTCTTCGGCATTCTTAAAGAGCTGCCTCGACACGATGGGCGCGACCAAGTCCGGTCCTCGTCTCAGCTCAATGGGCACAAGCACGCGATAGTAGAATCTCCCCATCTCCTGGAACGGCGTGTCCGATTCCGGTAGTTTCTCGAGCAAGAGCCGCTCCGAGACGCTGCCGCGCTGCTTGGGCTGCTGCATCGAGAGGATCATGTAGCCATTGTCGATATGCGCGAGCTGAATGAAGGTCGTGAGCTGCTGGGTCGGACCATACGGACACCGCAATCGGCCTGAACTCGCGACGACTTCATCCGGCATCTTCTTGACGCAGTAGGCTATCCACAGAGTATCATCCCGCCATGAGATATCGCTCGTATCCACCCCATACCGCAAAGGCTATCGTCCACTGTACCATTGCGATCGTTCTGCATGTGCATGCGGTCCCGGGACGACGTCCGCCCGGCGCTCTTCATCATCTCCATGATGCTCACAATCTCCTGGTCCGCGTCGTCCGCACTGCCGTCTCCATTGCGTCCTCGCTCTGCTCCGCTCTTGGCGCGCATGTCGATCACGTACACTTTGGCTTCGTCCAGGACGCGGTAGAATGCACTTTCTGGAGTGACCAATTTCCGCGCCGCGAGGCGCGCATGTTCACGTAATCCCCGCGCCAGCGCCTCTTCCTCGAGCTCCGAGTTCTGCGCGATCACGCGGCCCATGCGGCCCGCCGACATGGCGCTCGAGCGCCACGAATCCTCCGAGCGGAACGACATGCTTCTCTCT
>JAADXL010000783.1:0-17354 GCA_023337755.1 Pythium aristosporum | reverse complement strand
TGATTTCGTGTTTTAGATAGATGTTCTCTGCTCCGGAGTATGGCATGTGTCTGTGTGTGCGCTGGTTCTGCCGTGGACGCCCAGTCAGTGATGCCCAGTGACGTTGAGGAGTTCCGTTCACCCGTTCGCTTTCGCGTTCTGCTGCACATTAGTGATCATACGTTTCAATTTGTGTTTTTGATGTGATCAACGACCGACCCGGCAATCGCGATTGACTTCTCGCATCCTGGAAAGCGTTGCCTATAGAGCGCACGAGCGATACGCGAAGATTAACGCACTTCTCTGTGGACCGTATCAGTTCAATGGGACAGTCGATCTCCACGAACATGCCTCTTGGAAAGTAACATGGGTACATACGCTCTTGTATTAAAGTGGATCCCAGTACTATGATCCCAGAAAACTCTGTTGGTTCGATTTGTACCCAATCAGAGATTGGCTCGCGAGCCACCCATTTCGCGAAGAGCTCACCACAGATCAAGACAGGTCAGTTCATTCGCCATGGACGCGGCCGCTGCCGCCTCTGGCGCTGAGCCCCCAGCCGCAGGGAACCCACACACGACCAAGCGGTCGTTCCGCGAAGGCGACGTCAATGACCCCAACACGTACAAGCGCAGCCAGGATGCCGACTGGAAGAACAACTCGATCGAAGACATTTACGCGACGTGGGACAAGCTCATTCCGCACGACGAGCTGCCCTTCTACCTCGAGATGGCGGTGTTTCTCGTGGCCGAGGATCCGCAGGATGCGCGCGCGCTCGAGAAGGCGTTTGTGAAGCTGCGCCGCCGTTTCAAGTGCCTGCCCCGCAAGAACCAAATGAAGTTTGTCTACAACATGCTCGTGCAGCAGGGCAAGGCGCCCGCGGGCATGGCCCTCGAGAAATTGCTGGTCAAGAAGGCCCAGAAGAGCCAGTCCGGCGTGCTCGTCATTACAGTGCTCACGAGCCCGTACCCGCAGGTCGGCGACAAGGTCCAGCGGTTCAGCTGCCAGTGGAACTGCTACTACTGCCCGAACGAACCGGGCCAGCCGCGCAGCTACCTCCACGACGAGCCGAGCGTGCTGCGCGCGAACCGCAACGACTTTGATCCGGTGCTCCAATTCTGCGATCGTGCCGTGACGCTCGCGATGAACGGCCACCCAGTCGACAAGATTGAGCTGCTCGTGCTGGGCGGCACGTGGGCGTCGTACCCGCACGAATACCAAGAGACGTTCATTCGCGATCTGTTCTACGCGGCCAACACGTTCTACGACCGTGAGAAGCGACCGCGCAAGAAGCTCGACGAAGAAAAGCTCGAGAACGAGTCGACCGCCGTCAAGATCATTGGCATTACACTCGAGACGCGGCCCGACTGCATCACGCCCGACGAGCTGCGGCGCTTCCGCCGCTACGGGTGCACGCGCGTGCAGCTGGGCATCCAGCACACGGACGACGAGATCCTCAAGAAGATCAATCGTGGCTGCACGAACGCCGACGCCGTGCGTGCCATGGCACTGCTTCGCGACTGCTGCTACAAGACGGACATTCACTTGATGCCGAATCTGCCCAGTAGCGACCCGGAAAAGGACCGCCAAATGTTTGACTACGTGCTGAACTCGGAGGATCTCCAGGCCGACCAGTGGAAGATCTATCCGTGCGAGATCACCCCGTGGACGGTAATCAAAAAGTGGTTTGACGAAGGCTCGTACGTGCCGTACGCCGAAGACACGCTCATCGATCTGCTCATGGCCGTCAAGGCCAAGGTGCATCCGTGGATTCGCCTCAACCGAGTGATTCGAGACATTCCCAGCCAGTACATTCTCGGCGGCATGGACGAACCGAACCTGCGCCAAGTGATCAACAACAAGATGAACGCGCAGGGCACACCGTGCCGCTGCATTCGCTGCCGCGAGGTCAAGACGGACGAAGAAGCGATCGCGAACGCCGAGCTGCTCATCCGAAAGTACAGAGCCAACGATGGCGACGAATATTTCATCAGCTTTGAGCCGCCCGACCAGTCCAAGATCTGTGGCTTTGTGAGGCTGCGGCTCTCCAAGACGCCCGGTGCCGGCATCTTCCCCGAGCTAGAGGGCGCGGCGCTCGTGCGAGAGCTCCACGTGTACGGACAGCTCCAGCTCGCCGGCAAGCAGAATAGCAGCAAAGTTGAGGAGACGGAAGACGCGTCGTTCAACAAGGCGCAGCATATCGGCTTTGGCACGCAGCTCATGGTCAAGGCAGAAGAGATCGCGCGCCAGCACGGCTACTCCAAGGTGGCCGTGATTGCAGGCGTTGGCGTGCGCAACTTTTACAGGCGACTCGGATTCGAGGTCGAAGGCGACGGGGAGCTCATGATCAAGCACCTCACTTCGTCGAACGATCCTGCGCGGCACAGAGGACCTCTAGAGAATCCCCGGTTGCTGGTCGCTGCGGGGGCGGTGCTGGCAGCAGCCGCCGTGGTTGCGACCGCGCTGTTTCGACGCCGATGATCTACTGTAGATACAAAGACGTAATGCGGCTAATACAGATGTCCTGGATACGCCAAACTTCTCTCATTGCGTTAGGGAAAGACGTGGAGTCGGCGGACAGTGCAGTCATATCGTGTCATACTGGAGGGAATGTCGAGATCGTGGAGCTGCTCGTACAGCTTCTTCTCACGGTCATTCTCGAGCCTGGTTTTGAAATGTACCATCGCGGGCTGCTGCAGAAGTTGTTCAGGGGTGCGCCGGTGGAGGGCGCGCAGCGTCACGTCGTCCAACACTAGCTCTTCTTCCGCAGGAAGCAAAGATTGGCTCTGGCTGGCGCTTCGGACCGTCGGATGGACTATATCTTGGCAAATGTGCACTCGGTGCTCATAGTCGGTAGTAAACGCGATCCGCATGTCCCAGTACAGCGGATCTGAACAAAAAGGAGGATCCGTCAGCTAACGATCACCATGCTTAAAAGCTTCCACAATACAGTGAAGATAGAACGAACCACCGATACTGGAGCGAAGACGGTCGGGAATGAAAGACTGCAGATCGACTAGCACCAATGGGTCGACGGACAGGCCGCCATTCCCACTACGCGAATGGTACGCGACGCATTCATGGACGGCCTTGCGCATAAACGCCACGGGTAGCAGCACGGACGCTCCCGCCGTGCAGAGCTGTAGCACGTGATTCATCGCCCGCCAATGGGTCTGCGAAGCCTGTCGCGTCTGTACGTTGAATCGGGGCATTGCGCCCATAAGCTCGCTGCACTCCTGTGATGAGAACCCGGCCTGCGCCAACGCAAACGCAACATCACGCTTCACCTTCCACTCGCCGGTTTGAATGAGAACTGCAAATGCATCGGCTGGCTGCTTGAACATTTCCTGTGCCGCCGTCGCAAAGCTGCTCGCCACCGCGCGGCCCTGGATCTCTTCGTGGCGAAGGCGGACGAGTGTAGCTAGCTCCGTATTGTTGTCTGGATGCGGCGCCGGGAACACTCTCGTGTTGGATAGAAAGACCAAGAACTCTTGCAGGAGCTGCTGCGTGAGCTCGGTGCTGTCGGCGTTTCTTGCCATAAACTCCCACGTTTTCTCGACAGGGTCCATGTCAGCGCGTGAAGTCGCAGTTTGTTCGCCGTCCAGCGCCAACGACACGGTCGACTCGATCGTGTTGTTGGCCGTGTCGTCTCCGCCACCATTGTCCTCACGTGGGAAGAAATCGTCCTGGTCAATTGTCCTCAGGAACTGCTTGAAACTCTGAAGGATGTCGGTCGCACTGGTCGAATCACTGCGTGGTGATTCCCACGTGTGGTGGGTACCCGTGCCAACCTGGATCGCGTGGTCGAGACGCTGCAGCAGTGCGAGCGATTGTCGTGGACCTGGAACAAGCGTCCCTGTGGCTGTAGTTTCGCTGCTGGAGAAGCACAGCAAGGATGCCGACTGCGGTGGCGGCTTGCACAGCAGCGACCGCACGTTCTCGAGGCCGTCCCACTGTGAAAACATCACGATAGGAGGGATCGAGCTCGAGGATGACCGCGCGCCGCCACTGGCGTCTACGTCCACAAGAAAAGCTGACCCACGCATGCCTCTAGTCTGTTCCCGAATCTCGAACGCAGCTCGCACGCTGATCTCGAGCGACAGCGGACCGGCCAACGCGTCGCTGTTGCCGTTGATTTCTTGCTCCTCGATGAACGCTGCCTCGTAGACTTCGAGCGCGTCGTCCAGCGAGAGCTGCGCGATTGAGCCACTGTCCCACTCGCGTCGTCGGATCGTCAGGAGCCGAGACCCCAATGGGCCTCCATTTGCATCCGAGGGCGGTGTGGCAACACTGTAGTCGCGGGCAAGGTAGCCGTCGCGGTGTTCGACGACCACGACAAGGCGACCCACGTCGGTCGCGAGTCGGGCTTCGTCGCTGCTGCTGCTGATCGCGAGCGTCACCACGGTCAACGCCTGGGACGCAGTTTCCTGCGTTTCTCCGTACAGGCACAGCGCACCGCCGCTCACGTTCACGGACTGCTTGGCAAAGAACGGCACACTCGCGCCAAGCGGCGCGAGCGGACCGTTGGCGACGGCCGTCTCCTGCTCGCGGAACAGCAGACTCGCCACGACAGCATCGACATGCTCGGGAGACGCGTTTGCTGCTTCAAGTGTACGTAGTAGCGACACGAGCCTGGGATGGAGCCGCATCACCACGATAATCGGCACGCTCTCGGCGTCGTCGCTGCCGCCTTCATCCTGGATGATCGCCTGGACGGGGTGGAACACGCGCGGCGCGTCCGCAAAGACCAGCACGACCGACTCGTCGACCAGCGCGTGGGATCCGGACGCAACGCAGCGCTGCAGCGCGCGCGTCCACGCGGCAACCGCGTCTCGGGTTCGCTCCGCCTCCATTTCCTTGTTTTCCCGCCTCAAACGTGAAATAGTGACATGCACGTCACTATAGTGAGTATTTCGTTTGACTGACTACCATGTCACTATTACTGGTTGAAGTTGTCCGGGGATAAACACTGTTACAATTATTGTTGGGGGGAGGGAGGTCTCCACACATAATACACACACATGACGTCGTCAGTCGGTCGTGGTCGACGTCGTGGCCGCGAGGATCTTGTGGTGGGCGCTCGAGGGAGACCACGTGCGGCTGAAAATGGCGCTGTCGAAGCTCTCGCGGGTCTCGTTCTCATCCAAAAAGGACCCGTGCAGACTGTCGAGATCGGACGAGAGCTTGTCAAAGAACGAGAACGAGCTCTTGCGCACATGATTCGGCGGCGGCACGCCCGCGACGGCCTTGGCACTGCTGCGTGTCGGCAGCAGGAACTCACTGTACCGGGACGAGTCGCTCGAGCTGCTCTCGCTGATGCGCAGCACGTCGCTGCGCTCGCCGGGCGTGAGCGGGTACGACCCGACAAAGGAGCCGGCGAACGAGCCCGCAAAAGAGCCCGCAAAGGACCCGGCGAGGCTGCTGGCGTCGCTGGCCTTACGGTGCATATAGGAAAGCACCTGCGCGCGCTCACGGATCACTCGTGCCGTCTCCGGCGTCATCTTACGGACTGGCGCGCGGGCATAGAACTGGTGTTGGTTGTGGATCTGCTGCTGCAGCAAATGGAGGTTGGTAACGTCCTCACTTTGCGGCGGGCTCTTGGCATAGGTCGGAGCCGGAGCCAGAGTCGGTGTCGGAGTCGGGGTTTGGTGCTGCTGGTGCTGGTGTTGGGCGCCCATCATGACGCCAGCGGGCACGGATTGGTTGCGGCGCATGACTGGTGGCGGTCCAAACGACTGGAAGAGATGCTCGCGCACCGTATCTTCTTCCATAAGATCGGCCGAGATGCCGCGACTGATCTTGGTGACAGATCCACGACGACCCGCTAATGCGGCGCCACCACCTCCCATGTCAAAGCTATGCCGCAAGCGATCAGTCGCCTCCAAGTCAAAGGCATCCAGTCCCGCCGGTCTCGCCGGCGTCATTCTGTCCAGCGACATTCGGTGGTACGAACGACCAAGTGATTCCCTGGGGTTTCCCGACTGGCTCGTGTTCCAGCCCGCGCCTCGCACCACAGCGGGGGCAGATCCCTGTGACTTGCGCGTGCGCTGCTGATTGCCGTTCCGTCGTCGCTCTCCTCTGGACCGCGTGAACTCGGACTTGTCGGCTTCCTGCGACCGCATCTTGATCTGCGATTCCATCTCTTCCTCCATACTTTGCCGCGTCGGATCACCCGCGAACGACCCGGATCCATGGATATCGCTCGGCGACAAGAACGGGTCCGAATGGGACCGCACCGACACGTTGACGTCCATGGATTCGCTGCGCTTTTCAACGCGAGCTTTCGCTCCAGCGGCACCCATACGCGGACCATCAAAGGAATTCCCACGCAGTTCGTTGTCGTCGATGTGCCGCCACGTCGTCGCAGCGACCGTGTGGTTCCCCAAGCGGTCGCGCGTGACAAACGAGCGAGAGCTCGCCGCGCTCGACAGGGTCGGCACGCTGTGGGCTTCGCCATCCGAGATGCCGAGTTTTATCTTCATTTTCTCCATCCGTTTCTTTTCCTTTTGAATCTTCATGTCCTTGTGCCACACCTCGATCCGCTGGAGCCAGCCTTTGGGCGAGCGGCTCAGGTGGGCCTCGTCCGTCTCCACGTGTCTTCGGCTGCTGCTGCTGCTACCGCCGCTGCCTTGGTGCTGTAAAAGCTGCTGCTGCTGCTGCTGCTGTTGCTGCTCCGCGAGCTGCGCCAGCCCGCTCTTGGTGTTGGCGGGGATCAGCCCAATGCTCTTGCTGCGGCGCTCGCGTCCAGAGCCGGTGCGGCCCCCCGAGAGGCTTCCGCCATTCTCGTCCGAGACTTTCTGGGCCGAAACGAGACCGGAGCCGTCCGACTGAAGCCGTCGGCGTTCCTCCTTTTGCTCCAGTTTTTGTGGCGTGGCTTCGGTTATCCGCCGGTAGTTGCGCCGTCCCCAGATCGTCTTGCTCGCGGCCGAGCCCCAGTACAAATCAAAGATGAGCGGTGGCCGGCCGTCGTAGTAACAGGAAAACGTCGGGTGCTCCTTCTGAAGAGACACCGTGTACTCCTCTGTGAGATGGCGGTCAAATGTCCGGTGGATGCGGCCGGCGGAATTCTTGTCGGCTTTGAACAGCCCCTGCTTCTTCTTGGGCCCACCAAAGAGCTTGGCTTTCGCTTCTTCTTTCGAGTCGGGCGGCTGCTCCGTTGTCGTCGGGTCGTTGGCCTCCTCCACGGACTGGACCGCGATGCCCGTGGCGAGCTGCAGTCGGTGGTGAGCGCGGAAATCGTCGATGCGGAGACGACTCACAACGTCCGTTTTCTGTGCGTCGAGCACGAGCTGCTTGGCGTCGATGGTCTTGCGTCCAATTTCATTGAGACTGCGCAGCATATCGCCGTACGAATTGCACTTGAGCAGCGCCGGCTTCTCGAGATCCAAGAGCGCGAGGCCGACGCGAAAGAGAATCTGGGAAAAACAATCGCGGATTAAAAGAGAGAGATCACTCAGTACGATCCCTAGCTAAGGAGAGAGAGCGAAAAGAGGCGGCGGCGCACCTCATCGCCAAGAAGAAAGATCAAATCCCAGATCCGAATCGTGACTTCTCTGGGGCACGGGCTCGAAAAGAGTGTCAAGAACCACTCAGTACACGCGAGAGACAGCTCCATGCCCGAACCGCCCAATTCCTCCAGGTGTTTGACGATCTCCGGTGCCTGCACTCGCACTAGGTCGGCAAAGACGTGCTGATCCACGGCTAGCCCCAACTACAGATCGTATTAATCGAGTGTCAGATCCCGTGTCAGTCGTCGGATGCGGTACATGACGTACCATGGTAGTGTAATAGTCATCGGGCACGAGCCGCAGCATTTTCGTCAACAAGAAAAAGGCCTCGACCTCGTCCACAAACAGGAGCAGCCGCGCGACGATATAGTTGAGGCCCTGACAGTACCCGAGCGTCGGATTGAAGAAGGAATACGCGACCAGTACGCGGCGCATCATCTTGCTTTTCCCGTCGCTCCACAATGTTTTGTCTTCCTCCGGCACTGTGCGGTGCAAGTCGGCGTCGATTTGCCGCGTCGCATCCGTGTCCTCGAGCTCCATGGCCACGTACTTTTCAAACGCTCCTTTCTGCCGCCGCATTTCGATCGCGGCGCCCGACGCGAGAAGCCATAGCTTGCCATGAAGATCGTCCGGGACAGAATCCGCCAAGCCGTCGTCGCGGAGCAGCAGCGCGCGAATGTGTTCCTCGGTCCGCCACGTATCGTGGGCGAGCTTGCCTATGCCCTGGGTCTGGGACATGTCGGCGTTCGTGTCTTCCAGTTGCGCACTCTTGAACTGCTGCTGCTCGTACTGGGAGAGCAGTCGATCCCACGACGGACTGTGGTCTTTCGTGACGTCGGTACTGCTTCGAATGGACAGGAACGAGTCGCGCGAGGTCCCCAGCGACGAGATCGTGTTGTGGTCGGACGTATTTACGCGCATCGAAATGCTCGCCGAGCTGCGCGCATCGATGGAGCGGCGGTGCGAAATCGCCACGGCCACATTCTGAAGCGCAAGCAGGTTGCGGTACACTATGTGGCATAAGACACCAACGCCATCTTAGTCGAGCCTCTGCCGGGAAAACTTACATGATAGATCCCGCACCTTTGTCGAGGTTCTGGAGCTCGAGTAAATCGTCCGGGGCAAACATATCTTGGGGTGACACACCGATAGCCTCGCACGCACTATTGATGGGAAGAAACACAGAGCGGTCAATCATGCCGCCGTTTTCCATCTGTATGGGAGGGGGGACTCCACGCACCGCAGGTACTGCTCAACGTTCTCGCGCGCGAGTCGTTTCTGCTGGAGCCACATGTCGTTGCTGTCGCGTATCCGCTCCGAGGACCGCCGCTCGTCGGCGTGCACGTTCTCGAGGCTTCCAGAGATGGCCTTGGTCGAGATGTCGGTCGTGGACGACTCGACGCTCATGGCCGACGGCCACGAGGTCTTGCTGGACACGCAGCTCTGGTCGCGCATGCCGATGGCCTGGAACAGTTTGTTGGCGAGCGCACAGAGCAGCTCACCTGAGAGCAGCACCTTGGGGAATCCCTGCAAAAACTTCTCCCCGAGCACCATCTCCATCCAGCGCTGCGCAATCTCGCCCGTCCGCTCGGTTGCCATGCGCCCCGGCAGCGTGAGCCAGAGCCCCGACGGATGCGCCATGACCGCGGGCGACGAGAGCATCATGGGGGCCTCGGTCCTGGGCGTCCGTCGCTCGGCGGACTCGTCTTGTTCTTCCGATCTCCCGTCCGATTCCCTCTTGTCGGTCTTGCGCGGAGCGGGCTGTCCTGCCTCTTGCCGGCACTCACACTTCCCGCTCACTATAATGATCAGGAGCTCACCAGTTTCAGTTGGTGGGATCTGGACCTCTTCCAAGCTCGAGAAAAGAAAGGGAGGGGGAGGGGAGGAGACCGAACTTAGCAAAATGGTTACATTTATGTTATTTCCAAGAGCTGCTGATACGTATTCATCATTACAATGTATAATGTTTCAGAATGTAATGTACAGGATATTTATTAACATCTGAAACTCGAATTATTTTTTTAAGGAGTTAAAAAGCTGTCATGGAATAATTCGTTCGAGGCGCTACGCAGTGCTGGTACGTCACTATAGAAAGTCGGCCACTTCACTTGAAGAACATGGCAGTGTTACGAACCAAGCGGCCATCCACCCAGGCACGAACCTCGTAGCCAGATGTCACTAATGGAAGGTTCGCAGATGTGGCTGACTTCCCCTCTCAAAACGATCTCATACGTACCTAACGTATTTGAGAGGGGTACGAGTGCCGAACTTAGAAGTGCCGTCATGATTAGGGGGGTCCAACGCCAAGAACGGTCCGAGGAAGCCCGGCGGGAATAATGAAGCGACGCAACGTCCTCGCGCAGGCAAGAGCGGAGGATGTGACAGCCCCTCAAGGCCACTCACCCGTAGTGGTTGCCGCGGCGGTGCCAGGGCTGTCAGCACGTGCGCCAACGGCCATGAACCAGGGCCTCGCCGGCGTCGAGACCACCGCAGTTGATTCGACGAACTCTTCGGATTTGATGGCTGCCGTCGCAACTTCGACGGGCACCAACGGCACAACGTCTGGTGAAGACGCATCGCTCGTTAAGAAGCGCCGTACAAAGAACTTCAAATGGCGCGAAGACATGGCGAAGAAGTCTCGTTCGGGCGTGGGCATCGTCACGCCCGTGGCGCCGCTCGAGCCCGTGACGTTTGCAAACTGGGACGAGTTCATTCGCGTATGGACCGATTACATGGTGCAGACCAAGACGCTCTATCGGAGACGGAGCTCATGCTCTACAGCGTCGTGGAACAGCAAGAACCGGTTCAAGACGCTGCCCGTGCCCGACTCGTTCCAGTACGCGACCATGGCGTACTGGTGTACACACGGGTGTATCCAGCCGTCGCGGGGCACGGGCGTGCGAGCGCATCTTCACAACCGGTTCACTGGTTGCACGGCGCGTATTACAGCCGATGTTGTCTATGAGAAGACCGAGGAGAGCCAGGTCCGGTGGTTTATTCGCGTGAGAAACCAGGTTGGTTTGGCCCAAAAGTTGCAGCCCCCGATTCTCTCGGATACTAACGCATATTGATTGTTCATTGTACGCAGATCTCACAGCATAATCACCGCATCAGCGACGAGATCTTCAACTGCTACAGCAACAACAGCTCTGTGCCCGACGAGATGCTCTTAGGCCCAGGCGATGATGCCACACCGCGTCAGCAAGACGTCCAGGCTTACTACAGCACTGCCGGTACTATACCCCTCGTTTCGATTATAGGGATTGCTGTTTGAGTCTGACAACAGGATGTGATTGTGGCTGTGCGTAGGTGATATTGAGGTGGCGGGTGTGCCGTCACAAGGGGACACCGTGGCTGCTGCCGTCGCACCTGTCGCCACCGCTTCAAGAACCGGTGCTCCGTTCGTCAGCAGCTCAGTGCTGTCAAAGGAAGTGTTGGCGGACGAACAAAAGATCAGCATGGCGCAGTCGGAGATCCAGCCACTTCTCGACGAGCTGAGACGGACCCCTTCACGAGTGATTCACAAGCGCTTGCAGGATGTGTCGGAGTTTGTCCTCCATCTCGTGTCGAAATGGGAGCGAGGTAATCCCTGTCCTGCTGGCCCAAGTACCCACAGTCGGTTCTGACGACTTTCATCTTATTGCGTTCGTAGACCGCACCAATGAAGAGCGTCACCTGCACTTCATCACGCAGTCCGCCACGAACGCGACAACTGGAGATCAACCGCGCCTTGCGTCCTCACGCCTCACCGCCGAAACGAACGGCGAAGGTGACCACACGGATGGCAACAACCAGGATGACTCGCCGCAACACATAGATAGTGAGGTGATCTGAATGATCACACTTGTGGCTCCGCTTTGCGATATGAATGTGCGTCAAGTGCGTCTTTTGATTACAGTATCGCTTTACGGCGGATTAAGTAACCAGGCACATGGAGAGAGCTATGATCGATGGGTGGCTGGTTCGTCATCACGACGGGCTGTTTACACCTCGTCTGACGAGGAGACAAACTTGGTCGGATGGTGGCGAGCAATTAGGAATGTGTACGCCTCTGAGCCTGCAAGCGCACCAAAGAACGGCGCGATACACGGCACCCAGAAGTAGCCGTTGCCGTACGTAAACACCTTGAATCCCCAGCCGGCCATGGCGGTGAAGAGACGCGGCGAGAAGTCCCGCGCCGGGTTGAGCGCAAAACCTGTGTTGTAGCCAAACGACAGCGCGATGCCCGTGAGCATGACGCCGATCACAACCGGCTTCATGCCATTGTCGGCCTCGTTGTTGAACTTGTCAGTGACGGCAAAGATGCCCAGCAAGAGCAAGAAGCTGCCAATGATTTCATCGAGGAACCCGGCCATGAGACCTTCGTGGTCTTTTGGGTATGTGGCAAAGATACCCGCCGTGCCTTGGTCCCAGACACTGAGCTCCTTAAGGCCAGCGTAGTAGCCGAAGAACACGACCATCGCGCCGACGAACGCACCAGCGAATTGTGCACCAATGTAGTACGGCGCCTTCTTCCATGGGAGGCGGCCGTGGCGACACATGGCGACGGTCACGGCTGGGTTCAAGTGGCCTCCGCTTACGCCGGCCGATACGTACAATCCCATCATGAGCGCGATGCCAAAGCCAAACGCGATCGTGCTCCAGTCGCCGGCAAAGTTGGTGTAGTCAGGGTTGGTCTCGTGCTTGGCGGCGCGGCTCGTCTCGATGCCCTGGGAAAGTACGGTCTGGCACACGACACCGTCGCCCACGAGCACGAGAATCATTGTACCCAGGAACTCGGCGTAGGCCTCACGCACCATGGACTTGCGGTCAATCGGCGCGTCAGTCGTGAGGGACACATCCTCCGAGTAGTGGTCTTCCTGCGGCGAACTGAAGAGAGCCTTCTCGCCGGGCATTGTGGGAAACTGGGGTCTGGTCTTGTGAGTCTCTCGAGAGCAGTCGAAGGCGGATCGGAGAATGACAATGAAAACAATGGAGCGTAGACATGGCGTGCGTCCGTTGCACGTCAAGCAGGAAAGATGCGATGGCTTCGCGAGGCATTTTTCGCCACAGCCACGTTCGGATACAAAAATATACTGCATGTTTTTGACTCGACTTCATCGTGCACCCTTGCCTCCAGAAAGCTGTCTATCTATAACCCAGAGCGGGCTCCAATGGTAGCTCCATGGGAAGCACCAGTCGTCTATTTTCGACAAGGATCTCCTGGGGAGAAATGGATCTTTTTGGCGGGAAAATTGTCGAGATTTGCAGCTCCCTGGGGTAGTAATATTTGTTCCATAGTAATACCCTAGCGGTTAGCACCGCAGAAGAAGTTTCAGAAAACAGCGGGAACATGGCCACAGAAAAGGGAAACGTCCTGCGTGGGATCCGCCATGGCGCCTCGGCTTCGCTTGATGGGCGACCAAGATAGTGCACCGATAGAAGAGCGTGTCACGGGCTATTGGCTGGTACAATCTCGCGTTCGAGGCAGCGAAGAATTACCACGCCGCGAGCCGCTCTGAAGATCCGGCGACGACGGCGCAATCGCGATGTTTACTGGCCGAGCTGACAGCAGTCGCTACCGCCAGCGGAGTCTCTCGACGTCTGCGCCTGCGAATGCATGCACGAGCGTCCCAACTCCAAGCCCAAGCGCTGCAGCGGTGCCTCCGGTGCCGTTGGCTGCGATGATTCGGAGAGATTTGTCAAAATTCCCAACAACGGCCTCGCGAATTCCTGCGCCGCTGGCGCCACATCTTAGCCAGCGCTTGTCGGCAAGAGATTCGCCCGCATCGCTTCCAGCGACTGCGAATGCTCGTCTGTTCCGCACGCCCAGTTCTACGAGAGCCCAGCAACCCCCAGCGACTCGAGTGCAAGGCGGATCGTCTGCGCCAAGGAACACGAGTGGTCGGCCTCGTAGCGGCATTGCTACAATGCGATCAGGGACTACCACCACTCGAGGTCAGGAATTTGAAGACGATGAGTGTAACCAAGAGGATAACAGAGACGGCATCGTCGACGATGCTGCAAGCTCTGCCTGCAGTACGGTATTCGATTCCGCAGACAACCACATCATCACTGCCGTGCGCGTGCGTCCCATGTTCGCCTCAGAGCGTAAGGCTGGTCACCGTCGAATCATTGACATGGGTGTGCAAACCGCCAGCACCGGCAATTGGACGCGGATCGTCAATCCCCTCTCCATATCAAATTCGCCAAACCTTGCTGAACCCGGCAGCGTGGCGGTAATGAGGACCCACACTAGCCAGTTCACCAACGATTTCAATTTTGACTTCAGCTTCTGGTCGTATGACCATTCGCCGGGCCGAGCATTCGCAACGCAAAGTACGATCTACGAAGAACTGGGAACGTTTGCCATTGAATCGGCGTGGCAAGGCTACAATTGCTCGATCTTCGCGTACGGGCAAACAAGCGCTGGAAAGACATTCACGATGATGGGCGACACCACAGAAGCGCGGCCGAGTGCTCACGAACTGTCGCCTTCGCAAGAGTCGCCACCGGGTTCGCATCCTCGGCAAGGCATCACCCCTCGAATCTGTCGTGGCTTGTTTGACAAGATGGAGAAGACGAGAACGCTGGCTCAAGCAGCGGGGCAAAGCTGTCGGTTCTCTTTGCAAGTCAGTTATGTCGAAGTCTACCATGAGCGCGTGTACGACTTGCTTGCCGGAGCCATAACGTCCGGAAAGGAGTCGCTCAAGGTGCGAGAGAATCCGGAGGAAGGTATTTTTGTGGAGAATGCAAAGTACCGCAGTGTGTCAAGCTTTGACGACATCAAGATGTTAATTGACGAAGGCAATCGCGTGCGCTCGGTCGCCGCGACCAATCTCAATCAACGGTCATCGCGCTCCCATGCTATCCTGACGCTCTACGTCAAACAGCACAGCCCCAGTGTACGGATCAGTGCGGCAGTATTGACAAGTACGTCGTGGATGGCTGATCCTTCAAAGGATGCGATGGATGGTAGCGTCGGCTTCACAATGTTCGCGAAGAAAAGCAAGATATGTCTCGTGGATCTCGCTGGCAGTGAGCGGGCTGACATCTCGGGTGCAAGTGGGCAAAGATTGAAGGAGGCTGGCAGCATCAATCGATCGCTGTCTACTTTGGCGGATGTGATCAGTGCTCTGTCGAAGCGCCCATCGGTGGCGGGAGCTGCTGCATCCCATGGTGCTATTCACTTGTCGAGTCATACCTCGGCGTTTGTACCGTACCGTAACTCGGTGCTCACGCGCCTGCTAAAAGAAAGTCTTGGTGGGAACGCCAAAACTGTGATGCTTGCCGCCGTCAGCCCGTGCTGCATCCACTACGAAGAAACGCTAAGCACTCTGAAGTACATTGAGCGTGCCAAGAATGTTGTCAACCCGGTCAAGATCAACACCGAAAACGGCCTGGAGCTAGTTCAAGAGCTCCGGCGCGAGATCTCAGAGCTCAAGGTCAAACTGCAGAACAAAGCGAATGCACCACCATTACCTTTTCTCGACTCATCACCACTTCCCCACCAGTTGCAGCTTCAAGTTGACCACTCATCCTATCGGTGCGATATCCCAGACCAAATGCCAACTTCCTCGGACCCTCTTAGACCAGCACTAAGCGTATTAGAGCTTGATGCGTCGGGTGTGAAGACCACGAAACCAGTTGAACCAGAAACCGAAGGGTGTTGTGGTAGCCCTCAGTATCCATCAATCAAGTTCAATGAAGCCGACAAAGCAAAGATGGAGCGTGAGATTGCCAAGCTCAAGTTGCAGCTGAAAAAGAAGGACAAAGAAATCCAGCAACAACAACACGAGCTTCTAGCTCTCCGGGATGCTGAAAATCAGCGTCAAACCGCCCAAGACGAAGTTGCCGCTTCGACATTTCGGAAACAGTCGCTCTTACTCAACATCGTCACGCTTCGATGCCGTCTCGTCTTTCAGAGACAAGTGCGCGCATTTGAACGGTGGAGAGTACGCACAGAGATTCTGCACTCGCTAGCGGAAGCCATTCCGTCTCCTCAATGTGAAGAGGAACATGCTGGGCATGATCGATCTTCTTCAAGCGAGAGATCACTTTGCGCCACCTCGTCCCTTCAAGAAATAGCCACATCCGATATTCTCGAGCGAACGCAGATTTCGGCGAAGCAGTATGCCGGAATACCCGCAGCTGACGCCGTGTCCACGCTCAACTCGCTCTCCATGTCCGTTGTCGATTCTGTGCTTTTCGATGGTCGAGTCAAGTTGGATCCCGATTCTGGCGTCAGCGAGCCACAACTACGACATGAAAACAAGCTCAATCCTTTAGAGCTGCTTGCAGTAACCTCGGATGCAGAGAGCGACGACATCATGACTCTAAGCCAAGCGCTGGACATCTGCCTGTCTCCATTTAATGCAGATCGGTCTCCGCCCAGGGGAGCCTCCCGTTCGGCAGCATCATCGTCCGGTTTAACACTGGAGCTTGCTGGCATGAACGACTTCGAACTCGACCAAGAGCTGCAAGAGAGTATTGACGCTGCGGCAGCGGTCGTGCAGGCCTTTGAAGAACAGCAAAAAAATGTGGGGCCAGTGCATCGACGAGATTTATCTGCAGAGCACCGCCACAAGGTCACTTTAGCGATTGTCAAACACAAGCAGCAGGTCCAAGCCAGAATCAGCAGATGCGCAGACGTCATCGATATGGCACGCAAATACCTTGGCCCCACCGATCGCCGATTGCGTTGTTCAGAAAACGAGCGAGAATCTTCATCTCTCAAGACCCACGTGGCGGCGAGGGCTGATCAGCAGTTCTCGACGACTGGAACAGAACGTCAACTCCTGAAGTACGCTGACCGATGTTTGGGCGTCATGTGCCATCTTTTTGAAGATTTCCGGAGTGCAGCATCTCTGTGGCGGGTCCAAAGCGATTCACTGTTCGACGTGGACAAGGTGGATGCTTATCTGCAGCGTAAGGTTGCGTTGTATGAACGCGTCGAAGCCCTTCTGACCGTTTTCTGTCTCCACATTCTGCGGCGCGTGTGCGATCAAATGTGTGCTCCAGTTACGATGGGACTTGTCAACGCTGCACAATCCATCAACGACCAACTTGCCAGTTTTCAGTCCCAGCTCACGCAGCCCGAGATATGGAAGGATGCATTACAATCGACTGATATGCTGCCAATGTCGGCCGTGTCTGTGGACGAGCCGGTAGTGCTTGCGCTGGTCTTTTTGTATGGCCTTACAGAGCGCATCAAGGCGACCTGGTCCATGCTCGACCAAAAGCATCGTCTCTTTGAACTTCATCTCCGCTCGCAGCACAACCTAGTTGAAACATCCACGCAAGCAATCAGTAAGCTGAGGGCTCACTGCGACGAACTTACATCGCGTTTGGCCGACGCCGATCAACGTCATCAAGATCAGCTATTGCAAGTCACACGGAGTGAAGTTGAGATTCGCTCCATGGTTCGCCATGCAAAGGATCAAAAAGAGCACCATGCTATCGAGATAGCAGCAATTCGCCAAGAGCTTGATATTGCCCGAGCAAAAGCTGCTGAACTGCAAGTATTGTTGGAGCTCACGCGTGAGGAACTTCGGGATCAAACTCTTGACAACAATTTGTCACCACCATCAACCGTGACCGGCCAAATGCCAACTGCTACGGACCGTCCCCACTCGAACTGCTGCAACAATATTGCACAGATAGACTACGAACGTCAACACGCCCACGCAGAGCTCTCTCATATGATGAACAAGCTAACGGTTGCAAATCTTCGCGTGTCGAAGTTGGCGGGCGAGGTCCGATCGGCTGAAGAGCGACATGCGTCGGTGCAGAGCGAGTTGTTGGTGGCGACGTCGCGTGTGGAAGATGTGGAGACGCAGTTGTCTAGTCTGACGGAACAGTGTCGTGCGGCCGAGCGTGAGCGTGAGG
>JAADXL010000782.1:0-17369 GCA_023337755.1 Pythium aristosporum | reverse complement strand
GAAGTTTCAGGATGGTGAACCCTTCAACGCTAAAGCAGTCAAAGCCAATTTTGATGCGGTTCAGGCCAATGCGGACAAACATGCATGGATTAAACTATCTACCAAAATTGTGAGTACGAATGTCATTAATGAATATACCGTCGAATTGGTTTTATCCAGTACCTACTATCCCACATTGGTTGAGTTGTCCATGACCAGACCGTTCGTGTTCCTGTCACCCAAGGATATGATTAACGGTGGAACAAAAGATGGAGTGAATGGTTACCATGGGACAGGGCCATATATGCTCACGGAGCACAATGTGGAAGAGAATGCGACGTTCTCGGCGAACGAGAACTACTGGGGTGGCAAGCCAGAGATCAAGACCATTGTTGCCAAAGTTCTTCCGGCAGGAGAGACCACTTTCCTGGCATTGCAAAAAGGCGAAATTGACTTTGTATTCACGGATGATCGAGGCGCCGATAGCATCGACGTTGAAGCGATGAATCAATTGGCGGAGACCGGAGACTATCAGGTGGTGCGAAGTGAGCCCATGAACACGAGCATCATTGCGGCCAATAGCAGCAAAAAGGATAACCCGGTCCATGAGACGGCAGTTCGGGAAGCGATCTGGTACGCCATAGACCGCGATACGATTAGCCAAGACATTTTGGACGGGACACAAACCGCAGCCCATACCCTGTTTTCTTCCAATGTGAATTACGCCAATGTGGAGTTGAAGCCGCGCAACTATGATGTGGAAGTATCCCGGAAACTGCTCGACGAAGCAGGCTGGACTATGGAGAGTGGTTCCTCTGTCAGAACCAAAGGCGGACAAGAACTGGATATGGATTTGTATTATGACAGCAATTCTTCCAGTCAGAAAACGCAGGCCGAATATATTCAGAACGCGTTGAAGGGAATTGGCATGCAGTTGAACATTATCGGGGAGGAATCTTCCTCGATCGCAAATCGAAGGTCCACTGGGGAGTATGATCTGCTGTTCAATCAGACCTGGGGACTCGCTTATGATCCACAAAGTACGATTTCCGCTTTTGCTTCCAGCTCTGCTTACTTGCACACAACAAGCGGAATAGCTCAGGCAGATGAATTGTATGCCAAGATTGAAGACGTTATGGTGTCCACCGATGAGCAGACTCGAAAATCGCTATACACGGACATCATGACAATCGTTCATGATGAAGCGGTGTTCATTCCGATCACGAATGGCCGTGTCACCGTAGTGGCTCCGAAAAACCTGAAGGGCATTTCGTTTAAACAAACCCAATATGAGCTGCCGTTCGAGCAAATGAGTTATCAATAGAATCCGCAGTAGAACCAAATGGAATCTCACGTTAAAAGGAGATTGATATGGGAAGTTATATCGTCAAACGCGTTTTGCTTGCAATACCCTTATTGTTGATTATTTCGTTTCTAACCTTTGTTCTGATTAATCTCTCACCGCTGGACCCTGCTGTCGTTGTGCTCCAGGCGCAGGACGTGCCGCAGATTACGGATGAGTTAATTGCCAAGACCAAGGTGGAGCTTGGCATGGACCAGCCGTTTCTGATTCAGTATTGGAACTGGCTGGTTGCCTGCCTGCAATTGGATTTCGGTGATTCCTATGTGACGGGGCAATCAGTCTGGTCTCTAATCGGACCAGCCTTTGTTAACACACTTAAACTGACGCTCATTTCATCGGTGTTCATTATTCTGTTCTCGATCCTATTAGGAGTCCTGTGTGCCATGAGGGAAGGAAAGATGATGGATAGGTCCGTAAGAGGTTTCTCCTTTTTGCTGACAGCCATCCCTTCCTATTGGCTTGCAGCTATTCTGATCTGGTATTTCTCCGTCAAACTTGATCTGCTGCCTACCAGCGGGATGGATTCGGCACAGAGTTATATTCTTCCCGTCATCGTTATTACGGTAAGTTATGTGGGCATCTATTTCAGAAGTGTAAGAAGCTCCATGTTAAGCAATCTGAATGAAGACTACGTCCTGTATGCGCGAGCTAGCGGCATCACGGAGCGAAAAGTGATCCTGCATATTTTGCGGAATTCGTTGCAGGTTTCGGTTTCCATCTTTTGTATGGCGATACCGATTGTACTTGGAAGTACCGTGGTCATAGAGAATGTGTTTGCCTGGCCGGGACTAGGAAGGTTGAGTGTCAGATCCATTCTAAGCCGGGATTTTCCGATCATACAGGCGTATGTGCTTATTCTGGCGGTCACCTTTGTTCTGTTCAATACGCTCTCCGATATCATTAACGCGGTGATGAACCCCAAGCTCAGAAAGGAATTCTAATGAGAATACTTCGGAATTTAAGCCAGGATAAGCTCGCCATGATGTCTCTTGTCGTCATCGTTGTGATGATCGTTGCTGGCGTACTTGCTCCTTTGTTTGCACCGCATGATCCCGAAGAAGTGAATATGAAGCTCAGATATGCGTCGGCATCCTGGCAGTATCTTTTAGGTAATGATCACTTGGGACGATGTGTTTTGTCGAGGCTGATTTACGGTATTCGTCCCAGCGTTCTGTGGGTATTGGTTGCCTTGATGGCATCCGTTATTCTGGGGGCTGTGATCGGTTTTATCTCCGGTTACTTCAAAGGGAAAATTGATGGGTTCATCATGAGAATCTGTGATATCATGCTTTCCTTTCCGGGATATGTCATGACACTGGCTGTGGTTGGCATTTTGGGTGCAGGTTTGGAAAATATTCTGATTGCTTTTGTTGTCATGAAGTGGGCATGGTTCGCCCGAGTCATTCGCACATCCGTGATGCAATATGCCGAGATGGACTATGTGAAATTCGCCAGAGCGTCCGGAATCAGTCATCTGCGGATTATTTACAAGCACATTGTGCCCGTCACTTTCCCGGATATTGCGGTCATATCGAGCAGCTCCATCTGCTCCATGATTTTGCAAATATCAGGTCTTTCTTTTCTCGGATTGGGCGTCCAGGCTCCGCAAGCCGAGTGGGGCATGATGCTAAACGAGGCAAGAGGAGTCATGTTCTCCAGACCGGAACTGATGCTTGCTCCAGGTTTGGCAATCGTCTTGGTTGTAACGGCATTCAATTTCCTGTCCGATGCGCTGCAAGTAGCTCTTGACCCCAAATTGATGACCTCCAAAACTAGCGGCAAGCCCCGCGGAAGGAAGAGAGGTGAACGGGTATCCTATGAATATATTGGAAGTTGATCAACTGAGAATATGGGATGCACACACGGAAGAGGTTATTGTGCACAACAGTTCTTTTCAATTAAAGCAAGGTCAGTGTCTCGCCATTGTGGGGGAGAGCGGAAGCGGCAAGTCGATCACATGCAGGTCCATCATGCGCTTGAATAAACCGGTCATCCGGCAGTCGGGTCAGATTTTGTTCAAAGGGGAAGATCTGAACAGACTCACGGAGCAGGAGATGCGGAAAAAAAGAGGACGGAATCTTTGTATGATTCTCCAGAATGGAATGGGTGCATTCGACCCCTCCTGCGTGATCGGCGTTCATCTGAGAGAGACCCTTCAGGCACATTACGGATGGAATGACAGAGAAGTGGAGCAAAAAATGAAATCGGCCATGGAACGGGTGATTCTGAAAAATCCGGTGGAGATCATGAATCAATATCCTCATCAGCTGTCGGGCGGGATGTTGCAGCGTATCATGATAGCACTTGCCCTGGTACTGGAGCCGGATGTGATCATTGCTGATGAACCTACAACGGCACTGGATACGATCTCTCAATATGAAGTGGTTGAGCAGCTCATTCAATTACGAAAAAGAATGGGATGTTCCATGATCTTTATCTCGCATGATTTGGGGGTAGTACGAAAGATTGCAGATGATGTTCTGGTCATGAAGGATGGGAACATTGTGGAGTCGGGCAACATCCGCTCGGTGTTTTCGAAACCGCAGCACCCGTATACGCAGTATTTGGTGTCCACCCGCTGGGAGTTAAGCAATCATTTCAGGCAATTGATGCAGGAGGAACAGAATATTGCTAAAAGTTGAACAGGTTCATAAATCCTATCCACAAGGCGGCTTGTTTTCCGGAGGCAGAAAATCGGTCTTGCACGACATAAGTTTCGAGTGCTTGCGCGGGGAATGCCTGGGAATTATCGGCGAGAGCGGCAGCGGAAAGTCAACTTTAGGTAGGCTAATTTTGGGAATGGAGCGACCGGATCAGGGGAAGATTTTGCTGGAAGGCAGATCGGTGCTGGACAGAAAGGCGAGACGGGGAAAGATCAGTGCTGTTTTCCAGGATTACAAGTCGTCAATTAACCCGTTTTTCACCGTCGAGGAAGCTATAATGGAACCGTTACGACTTCAAAAGAAGAATCCTGAAGGAAACACCGATTCACTCAAAATCGATGTATTGCTCAGCCAGGTCGGACTGGACAGCTCATACAGATCAAGGTATCCGCATGAATTGTCCGGGGGAGAAGTGCAGCGGGTCTGTATCGCAAGAGCGATTTCAACAGAACCTCAATGTATTTTGCTGGACGAAGCAATAAGTTCACTGGATGTATCGGTTCAGATTCAGGTCCTTCAAGTACTTAAGAATTTGAAAGAAATGTACAATATGAGTTACGTCTTTATTACCCATGATATCCAGGCGGCTGCCTACATTTGTGACAGGGTGATTATTTTTAAAGAGGGTTGCATTGAAGAAACGGTACCTATTGAGCAGTTAAAATACGTGGAGTCCGATTATGCGAGGAAGTTACTGGATCATCTCATCACATTCTAAAGGAGAACACACCGTGAATGGAGCAATGTCGTGGCCTTTTCTGCGTTTGTATATATTGGCTCTATTTTATTTCAGCGCAAATGCCATACTCAATGTGATTATTCCCTTGCGAGGTGAATCATTGGGGGCAAGTAGCGCAACCATTGGTCTGGTCATGGGAGCGTACATGTTTACGACGATGTTTTTCAGACCGTGGGCAGGTCAGATCATTCAGAAACATGGACCGATAAAGATATTGCGGCTGATCCTGATCATCAATGGTTTTGCCCTGATTTTATATACATTTACCGGATTGGGCGGTTATTTCTTGGCCCGTACGCTGCAAGGGGTATCCACGGCCTTCTTCTCGATGGCACTGCAGATTGGCATTATTGATGCATTGCCAGAGAAGGATCGTTCGCAAGGGATCTCATACTATTCACTCTTTTCCTATATCCCTGGCATTGTGGGTCCTGTTGTTGCACTGGGAATCTGGAGTATAGGGGGAATGGATTATTTCTCCGTATTTATGGTGGGCATTGCTATTGTAACTGGGATTTTTGGTTACAGTGTCAAGATGGACCAGCCCAAGAAGACAGAGACGCCTTCAGACAAGGTGGAACCAAAGTCTAACATGCTGCAGTCCTTTGGGGAGCTCATCAGAAATCCATTTCTGTTCAAATGCAGTGTCATCATGTTGATTTCTTCCATTGTATTTGGAGCTATTACGGCGTTTCTTCCTTTGTATGCTTCCCAGTTGGATAATGGGAATGCCGGAGTCTTTCTGATGATTCAGGCGGCAGTTGTGGTGATCGCTCGAATCCTGCTCAGAAAGAGGATTCCTTCAGATGGGAAGTGGCATTCCTCCTTCATGATGGGAACGATGCTGCTTCTGACATTGGCTGCAGGGTGCGTTGGTTTCTCCAATCAGGCAGGTGCAGTAGTCTTTTATATAGGCGCCGGGCTTATGGGAATTGCGCAGGCCATCGTATATCCGACACTGACGACCTATCTGTCCTTTGTCCTGCCACAGTCCAACCGTAATGTGTTAATCGGATTGTTTATTGCGACCGCCGATCTGGGCGTTTCGCTCGGGGGTGTTATCATGGGCCCCGTTGCTGATGTACTCTCCTTTTCCTGGGTGTATATCATCTGTGCGATATTGGGAGCAGCCATGATCATTTTTGCTTACGATCGAAGGGGATTAATGGCAGGTGTGAGATTAGGGAAAGGCTGACGCAGAGAGCGTCGGCTTTTTTTCATATACTTGAGCATTTTGCATAAATCCAAAGAGCGTCTTTCAATTCAGCAAGATATAGATCGAAATACTTCTATTCGTCTAGATTATCTGTACCCGGGAGCGAGTTGAATCGAATGATGCAAAATGCTGAGTTGCCTATAATAATAGTAATTATTACAAATTCATTGACAATGGAAGATTGATAATTAAACGATCCGTTCACGCACACAAATAGCTCTTGTCAAACCGTAATCATTACGATATGATGATAGTCGTTGGTTAATCATAATGATTACGAATAAGAGAGAGGGGCACTATCTTGAATAAAAAGTCACCATTGCTGGCATTGGCCATCCTGGTCCTTGGGGCAGGACTGCTGAGCGCCTGTGGAGCATCGGAAACCAATACCGTTGCTCAGCCTTCCACCCCAAAAAAGAATGTTCACTTCCTATATAATTTTGCCACCAGCTCGCTTGATCCGCATGTCGATTCAAGTTATGTTCCGCTCCGCGCGGGGATCACAGAGACTCTGGTTCGTCTTGACGAGGAAAATCTGACCGTGGCCCCGTGGCTCGCTGAGAGCTGGGAGAGCAAGGACGGACAACATTGGACAATCGAACTGCGCGATGACGTAACGTTCCAGAACGGGAAGGCGATGACCGGCGAATCCGTCAAAGCGTCACTGGAACGTGCTTTGGAGGAAAGTCCTGCGATTCAAAACGCGCTCAAGATCGATACGATTGAAGCAGAGGGCGATAAGCTGGAGATCACGACGACCCAGCCGTTTCCGGAATTCGCTTCCGAACTTGTCAATCCGAATACAGCAATTATTGACGTGAGCGAGCCGGATATTGTGAATAAGCCCATTGGCACCGGACCGTTCAAGCTGACCTCCTTTACACCAGGCAGCAAGCTTGAGCTGGATCGCTACGACAAATATTGGGATGGAGCTTCGCCACTCGACTCCGTGACGTTCTCGTTTAACGAAGATGCTAACGCCCGCTCGCTTGCGCTAAAATCAGGGCAGGTCGATATCGTTTATCGTCCGGAAGTCGAGAGCCTGGATTCGCTGAAAGGGATCGAGGGCATGACCGTTGAGTCGACAGCGACGTTCCGCGTTCATCAGCTGACAATGAACATGCAGCGGGAAAACATCAAGGATCTTAATGTTCGACGCGCACTGGATGCATTGATAGACCGCCAGGGTATCGTCGATACGATCCTGCTCGGCTACGCCGAGCCGGCCATCGGACCCTTCCTGCCGTCACTGCCCTTTGCCCCAACCTATAAGGGAGCTTCCTCCAAATCTGGCGCTGATGCCGCAGCAAACTATCTTAAAGAAGCTGGATACACGCTCCAGAATGGTGTCATGACCAAGGATGGTAAGCCTCTGAAGCTGACAATGCTGACATACTCGGCTCGCGCTGACCTGCCGTTAATCGCTCAAGTATTCCAGTCGGACGCCAAGAAAATCGGCATCAATGTTCAGATCCACCAAATTGATACGCCAGAGGAGTACATGGCGTCCAACCGGGACTGGGATATTGCGACATACAGCAACCTGACTGCGCCTCGCGGCGATGCCGGCTATTACCTGAACGCGACATACCACCCGACAGGTGCGCTAAACTTCAGCGGATCGGAAGATCCCAAGCTGACTGCAATCATCGACGAACTGAATCGAACCGTCGAACCTGAGAAGCGTGCTGAGCTTGCTGAGCTTGCCGCCAACTATGTACAAGACAATGTCCTGAACGCGTTCGTACTTCATCCGGCTACGATTGTCGCTTACAACAACAAGAAGGTCAAGAACTGGCTTACGACTCGGAGTGAATACTACATGATTACCAATAAGCTGGATGTGATGTAATGTTCCGCATTTTGGTCCGCAAGTTTCTCGAAGTGTTCATTTTTCTGCTGTTCATCATGTTCGTAAGCTTCACTTTCATTCGTCTTGCTCCGGGTGATCCAGTGTTAACAATCCTGAACGTGGACGAGCTGTCTGTCAGTCAGGAGCAGGTCGAGGCCTTGCGCGAGGAAATGGGCTTCAATGATCCGTTGCCCATGCAGTTCTTAAACTGGCTGGTCGATTTCGTTCGGCTCGACTTCGGCGATTCGTATTCGACTGGCCAGCCGGTCATGAAGACATTGATGCAGGCACTGCCTGCAACGACAGAATTGACAGTCGGCGCGTTGCTGGTCATGCTTGTTGTGGCAGTGCCGCTTGGCTCGTTGTCTGCACTACATCGCGGAAGCTGGATCGATTGGGGCAGCCGCATGCTGGCCATCGTCGGTGCGGCGGTGCCCAGCTTTTGGTTGGGTCTGATTCTGATTGATCTGTTCGGGGTACGCTTCGGTAGCCTTCCGACAATGGGTCGCGACGGCTTCACATCGCTTATCCTGCCATCAGTGACATTGGGACTTGCTATCTCCAGCGTATATGTGCGTTTGTTACGTTCCAGCCTACTGGATTCGCTCAGCCAGGAGTTTGTCCGGTCGGCTCGGGCGAGAGGACTGTCCGAAGGTCGCATTTTCCTGTTACATGCCTTCCGCCACAGTCTGCCGCCTGTCATTACGGTTTTTGGCGTCAGCCTGGGCAGCCTGATTGGCGGAGTTGTTGTAATCGAAGTGCTGTTCGCGTATCCAGGCATTGGCAAGCTCGTCGTCGACGCCATCCGCCAGCGCGATTATCCGTTAATTCAGGGCTACATCCTAATCATGGCCATCGTTGTATTCTTTGTGAATACGATCGTCGATCTCTCTTATCGTTATTTGAACCCGGAAATGAAGCTTAAGGAAAAGGAGGCCCACTGATGAAAATTACTCTCCCAGCTGCAAGATCGAAAAAACGTACTTGGCAGGCGACTATCGTTCTGTTACTCATGCTGCTGGTCATCTCGGCCTCCCTCTATGCTTTCCTTTATCTGAAGCACGACCACACACTGACTGATCTGCGCGGACGGCTTCAAGACGCGAGTGCATCCCATCCGCTTGGAACAGACCAATTGGGTCGGGATGTACTGACTCGGCTGTTGCTTGGCGGCAGCCAAACACTTGGTTTTAGCTTGCTGGCGCTCGGTGCCGCGTTGCTGATCGGCATCCCGTTCGGCCTGATCGCTGGATACAAGCGAGGATGGGTGGACAAGTTGTTCATGCGAATCGCTGACGGTTTCCTCGCCTTCCCGGACACCATCGTTGCTATCGTGCTGAGTGGTCTGCTCGGTGCTGGGATCGGAAATTTGGTATTGGCGATTGTTATCGTCAAGTGGGTCAGCTATGCCCGTCTCGTTCGCAGCACTGTCCTGTCTGAGTCGCAAAAGGATTACATCCGCATTGCCCGGACGAACGGACTGTCGGACAGACGAATCATGACCAAGCATCTTCTTCCGCATATCGCTGGCCATGTCCTCGTGCTGGCCAGCCTTGATCTGGGCAAGATCATTCTGCTTATTTCCTCGCTGTCCTACATCGGACTGGGGGCGCAACCCCCGACGCCCGAATGGGGTGCGATGCTGAATGACTCGCGACCCTACTTCCAGTCTCGCCCGGAGCTTATGATCTATCCCGGTCTCGCCATCGCTTTAGTAGTACTGCTCGCAAACATGCTGGGCGATTATCTGAGAGATCGGTTCGACGTGAAAAAGGAGGTGCAGCCATGATTCTGTCCATTGAAGAACTGAGCATCGCCAGCCATGATCGCACCATCGTGGACAGCGTCTCTCTTGCTGTTCGCGAAGGCGAATTCGTAGCGCTGGTTGGACAGAGTGGTAGCGGCAAAAGCTTGCTTTCCCAGGCGATTGGTCGTCTACTTCCACCCAACCTGCACATGTCGGGACGAGTCATGTTCGAAGGAAACAACCTGCTCGAACGGAAGCCTAAGGAGATGCGCGCTCTGCGGGGAAGTCGCATCTCGTATATATTCCAGGATTATCAGGGGGCATTCACGCCGTTTCGCAGCATTGGCTCACATTTCGACGAATACCAGAAAGTCCACGGGGAGAAGTCCTCCACCGTCCGTCGGAACCGCGCCCTTGAAGCACTAGAATCTGTCGGCCTCAACGCTGAGTTTTTGCGCCGCTATCCGTTCCAACTCAGCGGCGGGCAGCTTCAGCGCGCTTCCATTGCGACATCGTTGCTGCTCTCTCCGCGTCTGCTGATCGCAGACGAAGCGACTACTGCGCTGGACAGTGTTTCGGGCCATCGGGTGCTGGAATTGCTGGCAGGCAAGCAGGCGGAGACGGGCTGCGCGATCCTGTTTATCACGCACGACTGGCGACATGTGCGCCGTTATGCCAGCCGTTTGGCTGTCATGAAGGAAGGGAAGATCGTCGAATCCGGGGGGAAGCACCGTATTCTCGACCATCCGCAGCATGAATATACTCGCCAACTGATCGAGGCGGCTCCGGTTCTGAGCCGTTCGCTAAAGTCGGGACTGAAGGAGGCGGGAACACATTGAAATACACTGAAAACAAGGGAGAAAAAGAAATGAATCCTGCTAAGGCGTATGTCCTGAAGCATGAAGGCTCTTCTGAAGCGTCTGGCTTTCCTGTGCTGGACGTAGAGCATCTCAGCCGGACCTATGCAGGTGCCGACCGTCCAGCTGTAAACGATGTTTCCTTCGTTCTGAATCATGGCGAGTGCCTTGGCCTTGTGGGTGAGAGCGGCTGCGGCAAGAGCACGCTGGCCCGCTGTCTGCTGCGGATTGAGGATGCCGATACAGGCTTAATTACGCTCGGCGGACAGGACATAACACGGCTCGGTGGTCGCCGATTGCGCCCTTATCGGCGACGGATTCAGATCGTATTCCAAAATCCGGGGGCCGCACTGAATCCGAAGCTCAAGATCGCTGATTCGCTGATCGATCCATACGAGCAGCTCGGACGTGATATCAAGCTGTCCCACTTCGCTTACACGTCGAAGAAGGCTTATGTGCAGCGACTGCTTGAAGCCGTCGAGCTTCCGGCCGATTTGGCCGGACGTTATCCGCATGAACTGAGCGGGGGACAGCGTCAGCGTGTAACCATCGCGCGTGCCATCGCCATCGAGCCTGACGTGGTTGTTCTCGACGAGCCAACAGCCAGTCTGGACGTGATATCACAGGGAGCAGTCCTACAACTGCTAACCGACCTTAGGACATCGCTCGGCCTGTCCTACCTGTTCATCTCTCACGATCTGGCTGCCGTACACCGAATGAGCCAGCGCATCATCGTGATGCGAGACGGTCAGATTGTTGATCGCTTTAGCCCAGACAGGCTATTCTCGGAAGAGCGCCATTCCTATACAAAGGAATTGATTTCTATCTTCTGATTACACCGACAATGGAGAACCTATGAACGGCGAAAACCAGTCATGGGTACATCTCTGGAGTAACAGCCAGATGAAGGAAGTAGGGACGATATAGTGGATTCTTCCGTGAATGCCAACGGCAAACTAAACCCGGTTTCTTTTTCGTTTATCCGGTTTTATATGTTGGCCTTTTTATTTTTTGCTGCCAATTCGGCCTTAACGATTATTCTCCCTTTGCGGAGTGAAGCAGCGGGATTGAACCAGGCTGAGATTGGCCTGATGATGGGCGCGTACATGTTTACGTGTATGCTTCTAAGGCCTTTTGCGGCACAGCTTCTGGGGCGTTACGGCCCGCTTCTAGTAATGAAGTGGTTGTTGATTTTGCATGCCGCAACCTTACTATTGTTTGTTGTTTTTGGTGTGGAAACGTATCTGTGGCTGCGGGCGCTACAAGGTGTAGCCACGGCGTTCTTTTCCATGACGATGCAGGCTGGCATTGTGGAAAAGCTGGAGGACAAGGACCGGGCTCAGGGACTGTCCATGTATACCCTTTTTACAATGGTCCCGTCTCTGGTCATTCCCATACTCGCCATCCAAATCTGGGAAAATGCCGGCGACATCTGGTTTATTCTGCTGATGATCGGTTTGGCGGCTCTGCCACTCCTGATCGGCTATAACGTGGATTTGCCTCGAGGCACGGTGCAGAATAAATCATATACGCTGGGAGATATGGTTCGTTCATTCGGTGGCATCTGGCGCAGTACGCCATTGTTGATCAGCAGTGTAGTCATGCTGTTTGCTTCTTGTGTATTTGGAGCCACGGCGACCTTTCTTCCCCTGTATATGGTATCGACCGGGATGGCGAGTGCAGGATTATTTTTAACGATTCAAGGACTGGTTGTTATTCTGTGCAGATTCATTCTGCGTAAAAAAATTCCGTCCGACGGCAGCTGGAATACCTGGCTGATGGCGGGGTTGATGTTATGTGCAGCACTGGGAACGCAGCTACTTGCGATGTTGGAGACCATTGGTCCGCTGGTTTATCTGTCTGCGGTATTCAGCGGTTTTGCCGTGGCATTGCTATATCCCACATTAACCACATACCTGTCTTTTGTGCTTCCGGCCGATTCCAGATATGTGCTTATGGGCATCTTCATGTCTTCGTATGATCTGGGTTTCTCTCTGGGTGGACTAGCCATGGGACTGATTGTACAGAGTAGCTCGTATTCAACCATGTTTACGATCTGCACGCTGCTTTCAGTTGCAGCCATGATTCTTGTAGTGGCTTTTAGGCAACGGATGGAATCAGGCAATAGGGCCAGATCTGCGGCTGCAAACTGAGGGGTACTTGTGTGTAGTGACAGGCTTTTGTGCGTGGATGTTAAGCCTCTATGTGACCCTATTGGTGCGTATCCAAAGCAAGATATTAAAGGCGTATGGACAGACTTTTCCGGGGACGTATCATTATGATGCGAAGCTACAGGAGGCAAGCCATAGGCCTTTTTTTGTTGGGATTTTCCGATTTCGCATTAAAATGATTTGACAAGATCGTTCAACAGGATTATAGTCATTGTTGTTAATCGTAATAATTACTATTAAGGTCAGGGACATATTGACCACAACCATAAGGAGAAGATACACATGACACAAAAGCAAGTTCCGGTAACTGTTCTTAGCGGTTACCTTGGTTCAGGTAAAACGACCGTTCTGAATCACGTGCTGCACAATCGGCAGGGTCTCAAGGTTGCGGTCATCGTCAATGACATGAGCGAAGTGAACATCGATGCCGCCCTGGTGAAGGGTGAAGCAACATTGTCGCGTACCGAAGAAAAGTTGGTGGAGCTGTCCAATGGCTGCATCTGCTGCACCTTGCGGGATGATCTGATGCAGGAGATTGAGAAGCTGGTGAACGAAGGAAGGTTTGATTATATCCTGATTGAATCGACCGGAATCAGTGAACCTGTTCCGGTGGCGCAGACCTTTACATATGCCGACGAGGACTCGGGTATTGATCTGACCCGCTTGGCGAAGCTGGATTGTCTGGTAACCGTCGTCGATGCCCATCGATTCTGGCATGATTTTGCCTCAGGACAGAGTCTGCTGGATCGGAACCAAGCCACAGGCGAGGAAGATACCCGCGACGTTGTGGATTTGCTGATTGATCAGATCGAAACCTGTGATGTCCTGTTGCTGAACAAATGTGATCTGGTCGATGACGTGGAGCTGAACAAGCTTGAAGGTGTCATCCGCAAGCTTCAGCCCAATGCCAAAATCATTCGGACTTTGAACGGACAGGTCAACCCGTCTGAAATTTTGAATACAGGTCTCTTCGACTTCGAGAAAGTAAGCATGTCCGCCGGGTGGATTCAGGAATTGGAGAAAGAATCACATACACCGGAGACCGAGGAATACGGTATTGGTTCCTTCGTGTACCGTCGTCGAAGACCATTCCATCCTTCTCGTCTGGCTGAATTCATGAGCTACTGGCCGGAAGAAGTGGTCCGTGCCAAAGGTCTGGTCTGGCTCGCGGCTGAAGGGGATGTGGCTGCAAGCCTGAGTCAGGCAGGTTCATCCATTCAGTTCGGTCCTGCCGGACATTGGGTTGCGGCGTTGCCGGAAGCGGACAAGGAAGAAATTTTGCGTACGGAGCCGGATGTCAGGGAAAAGTGGGATGCCCAGTGGGGAGACCGTCAGACCGAGCTTGTCATGATCGGAATTGAGATGGAACGTGCCATCATTGAAGACGAGCTGGACCAGTGCCTGCTCAGTGATGAGGAAATGCAAGCCGACTGGGGACGATTTGACAATCCGCTGCCTTGGCCTGTTGAAGCACTTTAAACCCAAACGAAATCCAATATATAAATTCATAAAGGAGCTGTAATCCATGGCGAAAAAATCAAAAGTAGTACGTGAAAAACAACGTCAGGCAATCGTAGCCAAATACGCGGAACTGCGCCGGGAACTGAAAGAAAAAGGGGACTATGAAACGCTGCAGAATTTGCCCCGCAATGCTTCTCCGACCCGATTGAAAAATCGCTGTGAGCTGACGGGCCGACCGAGAGGATATTTGCGCAAGTTCAAGGTATCGCGGATTGTGTTCCGTGAGCTGGCTCATCAAGGACAAATTCCGGGCGTAACGAAGTCAAGCTGGTAAACCGCATGAAAGATGAAACGGTATCAGTGGGAGAAGCTGCATACTGGAATGTGGTAGACGTCATTGAAACTTGTCCTGATTTTGAAGATCTGCTTGAGCAGGTTGAACGGGACGAGGCGGATCTGTTCTGGCGCTGAACGCACAGTGGTTAGCGGAAATATGTGATGGGGGGAGGGAATTGTAATGCAAAAGGCGCAGCAGGATAACAGGAATAAGCGAGTAGCCAGCGATTCTTTTATCATGCCGGATAAAGCCGAGCGGTTGCGGTTATTCGGTTCTGTTGATCCGATACCGGGGGATAAGCCTGTGCGTAAAGAAGAGATGCATGATTTACAGAATAGCAACAATGATTTTCTGTTTGAGCTGCAACAAGTCGGCATTGATCAGGTGAAGTATCCCTTGGATGTCATTTCGGCAAAGGATCCCGTAAGATTGACCAGCATCGGAAATTTTCGGCTGACAACTTCGCTGTTTCGCGAATCGAAAGGCATTAACATGAGCCGCTTAATGGAGCAGCTTCAGCACAGTCGTAGTGAAGGGCTGAGTGATCGGATTCCAGATCTGATTGCGCTGACGCAACAGATGGCCGAACAAATGAAGCAACCGAAGGCAGAACTGAAAGTGACTTATCCCTGGTTCTACGAGCGAACTGCACCCGTAACCGGTTTGTCTGGACTAAATCATTCTTTGGCTACAGTTCATGTCATCTGGGAAGCTGGCAAATCCCCTGTTCTGAGAACAGGTTTACATATACAGATCACTACGTTATGTCCATGCTCGAAGGAAATCAGTGAGTATAGTGCGCACAACCAGCGAGGTTTATTGCGTATCCAGGTGCAAGGCAACCCGGAAGAAGCCTTGCCGGGCTATTGGAAGGAAGAGCTGCTAAATGCGGCCGAATCCAATGCTAGCAGCTGTCTTTACCCCGTACTCAAAAGGCCTGATGAGAAACGGGTCACGGAACGTGCATATGAGAACCCGCGGTTTGTGGAAGACATCGTCAGACTGGTGGCGGCAGATTTGTATGAAAAACACTGGGTACGCAAATTTAAGGTAGACTGCAAGAATGAAGAGTCCATCCATCAACATGACGCGGTAGCCCGCATTGTGTATGACAAGTCGAGATAGCGATAGTGTGATGGGAAACGGGGTTCATTGTGTATAACATATTAATATGAAGAAAAAATCAAAAAAACGCCGTGCAGCTCCAAGCTCTAACGGCGTTTTTTCTCTGGTCCAATATGCAATCGCGCTAGATTTCGTACAAAATTTCGCCTGTTCGGGATACATCATATCCCTCGAATGATTGCAGTTCTTGCCTGAATTCTGGTGATTGCAGAATACGCAATACCGATTCGGTCCACGCTTCGTTACCCCTTTTCTTCAGCATCACCAGATCGTAACGCTCCTGAACGAGTGGAATAAAATCAACCTGACCGACAAGACGTGCAGCTTTCTCGCTGCCTATTCCCACATCGGCTTCACCGGAACTGACCTTGGCGGCTACACCCATATGACTGGTTTCTTCCACGTCATACCCGATCAAATGGGATGTGGGGATATCGTGGAGACGTAATTGTTCATCCAGCAATACACGTGCTCCCGAACCTTTCTCCCGGTTAGCCAATCGAAGCTCAGGCTGCTTCAGATCTGTCCAGTTCTGCAAGCTGCGCGGGTTACCGCGTTGTACGTACAGTCCGGCAGGCCGTGTCAGCAGATTCACGACGACATAGGACCAGCCAATCAGGATCTTGCGGATGTAGGGCAGATTATACTCTCCTGTATCTCCATCGAGCAGATGGGTACTGACAAGATCGGACTCCCCACGGTACATGGAGATCAAGCCGTCCAGACTGCCCATGAAAGAACGCAGCGGACGAATGTCCTGTGTCTGCTTCTCCATATATCGCATGAGAATATCCAGGCTGATATCCTGGCCCGTAATGACCAGATGACGAGCCGAGTGGGCTGACGAAGTGTTGTTCGTCATAGAAGATGAAGCTGCGAATGTCCCTCTGGATGGGGGAGAGTCATTCGTAGCAGGATGAACGGAATGATTGGATGACTCGGAGCCTGTCCCGGAATCGGATTCAGGCGGTTGACCTGAATCGACAGCGGCCCGGTGGGCTGGGGATTGAAGCTGCTTGGAACGCTCTTTATACGCTTCCAGATCGGTGGCGTCAATTCGCATCTGTTTACCAACGCGATAAGCGACGAGGTCTCCCTTTTTGATCAGATCGTAGACCGTCAGTTTGGATATTTTGAGTAGCTTGGATATTTCTTCGGTAGTATAGGATTGCTCCTCCGTCATCAGTGAAGATCCTCCTTCAAGGTGCAGATCATATATCGTTTCGTTTCGTTTTGTTCATCAACGCTCATCGTTCCTGATAAACGGTGTGGTCTCTTGTACTATACCATTAACAGCCAGAAGGGATAAACTCGTCTACGGCAATTCAGCGATTGATGGCTTGCCCCTCAACAGGTGTGTCAAAGATCATCTTCCCATTTCAGTGATCTTATGTATAATGAAATATAATTAATTATATCTAGTTATAACTAAATATAACATCGGGGGAGACGTAGATGAAAAAAAGTATTGGATATGTGTTGGGGAGTATGTCGCTTGGACTGGCTCTCGTATTGGCCGGTTGTGGTGCAAGTACGGGGAGTGCAGATTCATCCACAGCAACGGAACAAACGGGTTCAACACCAGCGGCATCAGGAGAGAGTTCAACGTCCGGGACAACGGATCCTCAGGAAAAGGTGGAGTTGACGATCTCTGCAGCAGCCAGTCTAACGGACGCCATGAAGGAAATAGAGACAAATTTTGAAGCCGCGAATCCCAATGTGGAGCTTCATTTCAACTTTGGTGCATCAGGCGCATTGCAACAGCAGATTGAACAGGGTGCTCCTGCAGATATTTTTGTATCCGCTGCTAACAAAAATATGAGCGCGCTCGTGGATGAGAAGTTGATTGCATCCGGTGT
>JAADXL010000781.1:0-17414 GCA_023337755.1 Pythium aristosporum | reverse complement strand
TATAGGACAGTTGCTCAACTTCACAGATATCTCGAATGTCTGATGTAATCTGTTCGTTCATCGGAATAGGTGTGACAGACAAGTGCTCCTCCCAGTTCAGTCCGAGTTGTTGCTCGGCTGCGATTCGGCTAAATGCCTGAAGCATATGCCGCCAGCATAGATCAATGCTCTCTTGCCTGATGTGCCGGATATCCAGTGAGAATACAGCTCGTGAAGCAACAACGTTGCCGACGCCCGGATCAGCTGTTACTCGTCCCACGGTGGCTACAAGTGGTTCTCCCGCCTCAAGCGCAATGCTTCTTACGGCTGTAATCATCTCGGCCGCACCTGCAAGTGCATCCTTACGCCAGGACATTGGTGTAGTCCCTGCATGATTGGCTTCGCCACTTACTGTAATGCTAAAGCGTTTCTGGCCTACAATATCCGATACGATACCAATTGAATGACCCAACCGTTCAAGGACCTGGCCTTGTTCGATATGAAGTTCGATAAAGGCGCCGTATTTTTTCGCTGCGGGTCTATATTCACGATCTAATCCAAAGCCTGCATCCCGCATCGCCTCTGCAAAGGTGGTTCCTTCTTGATCCTTCAAATGCTGGACTTCTTCCAATCCGGTTACGCCCGTTATACTCCGCGATCCCCAATAAGCGAAGGGGAATCGGCTGCCTTCTTCTTCGCAGAGCGATACCACCTGAAGTGTTCGTTTTGGTGCCCCGAAATGATTTTGTAGATACTCCAGTGCAAGCACTCCCGCAGCTACGCCATAAGCGCCGTCATACTTTCCACCATGTACAACCGTATCAATATGGGACCCCGTAACAATCGGCGAATCTTCGATTCCTGTTCCTGAACCCATACCGTGCAGTGTGCCATACAGGTTGCCAGATTGATCGAATTCAGGAGCCAACCCTTTCTCCTGCATTTTTGCCCTAAGCGCATGCTGTGCTTCACGCCATGCTTGGTCATACAACAGGCGTGTCACACCTCCCTGGGCATCAGCTCCATAAGCGGACAACCAGTCAAGCAGGGCTTGCAGCTCCACCTGCTCCAATTGCGGCAAAGGCTGGATGGGACGTTCCGTACCAGACGGCGCACGTACTTCGAAGTCCGTCATGATATCCCCTCCGTTCCTTCAACACCAGCTGGAACAGATGAGTTGGCACGGACAAACCTTCCTACAGGCTCATCAGATAATCCTGTTTTTGAACTGTATACTCGCTCGCCCCGGCAGAATACATCTGCAACACTGGAGGAAAACGTGCGTCCCACATAAGGACTCTGTTTATGTGTGTAGAGCAGATCATCCGTATTCAAGGTTGTACTCTTCTTCCAATCAATTAGCACCAGATCTGCATCCTTGCCGATAGCGATTTCGCCTTTGTTCTCCAGCCCAAGCCTTCTGGCAGGTTGCAGAGCCAGGACTCTTCCGAGCAACGGAAGGGCTATATTGCGCTGGAGATGCCCTTCCTCCAACATAAGCAGCAGCGTGCTTTGCGCCCCGGAGATGCCTCCCCAGATTTCGAAAAAATTATCAGATTGTTTCATTGATGGCGGACAAGGAGAATGATCGGATGCGATAACATCAATCAGACCCGCTTCCAGCGCATCCCATAATTTTTCTTGCTCTGCATGACTCCGCAATGGGGGCGCACATTTAGCCACGGCCCCCAGCCGAACGACATCCTCATCTGTCAGAGTCAGGTAATGCGGACATGTTTCAGAAGTTACATCCTGTCCGCGCTCTTTCGCCTCTGCAATTAGATCAAGCGCTTCCCGTGTACTGATATGAACAAAATGCAGTGCACATCCGGTCTGCTCCCCATATTGCAGCGCTTGGGACACCGCCCGAACCTCTGCTTCTGCTGGACGAGATTGCACGTAATCCATCGGTCCGGTTCGTCCAGCTGCAATACTTCTGGACCCAAGTTCACCAACCATTGCCTCGTCTTCGGCATGAAGCGCCAGCACGCGGTTTAACTTTGCAATCTCGTACATGCCATTCAAAAGTGTGTCGTCATCGGCTCTGGCGAAGATATCTTCCCCTTTTCCGCCGGGTTCGGACATAAATGCCTTGAATCCGGCCGCACCCATATCGGCCAATGGCGCGAGCTCGGACCGATTGCCGGGAACAAGCCCTCCCCAGAACGCATAATCGACATAAGATTGACCCTCGGCTGCTTTCATTTTCAGTTCCCACGCATCCAGTCTAATCGTTGGGGGGACGCCATTGAGCGGCATATCGACATACGTTGTAATTCCACCTGCAGCCAGTGATGCAGATCCCGTCTTGAATCCCTCCCAACTCGCGAGTCCGGGTTCATTGAAGTGAACATGAATGTCCACCGCCCCAGGCATTACGGTCAGGCCATTAGCTTCTATGATTTCAGTGTCTTCGTCACCCACCAGCTGTGAGGACAAAGCTGTTATTTTTTCACCTGTAATCCCAATATCCAGTTCTTCCACGCTATCTCTCAATACAACCCGGGCCCCCCGGATGATCGTATCGAATCTTATCATATGGATGACCCTCCTCTGATCAGAACCGGATTCGTGTATTTCAGCTTCCCCGGTATGTACTGTAGCCACCTGGAGCAATCAATAAAGGAATGTGGTAGTGACTTGCAGCATCGGATACGGCAAACCGAATCGGTACCACTGTCCATAATGCCTGCCCCAATTCTTCAAATGATCGCTGTGCGTAATAACCCTCAACGTTGAATTGAAGCTCGTAGACCGCCTTCTCAAGCTTCCCGCCTTCAAGCAACGGTGCATCCAGACGCCCATCGGCATTGGTCACCAATTCAGCAACTTTCATTTTGCTTTCCTTCTCGCCATCCCTGTGCAGTACATAAAGTTCAACCCGTACGCCTGCAGCCGGAACGCCCTTGGATGTATCCAACACATGTGTAGTGATTCGTCCTTCAGCCACCGCCATCATGCCTCCCCTAATGTCTTAGAGCCTCTATTGTCAGCTCCTAGATCGTCCCTTGTCATCGAGAACCCTTGGAATCCATAAGGAGGTCTGGGCTCGGTAAATACTTTGCCTTCTCCTTCTTTCACTTCCTCCAGCACCGTCTCCCAAGTCCGATTATTGGATTCGAAGGAAACTTCACTGAGCTGTCCAAATCGATGCAACAGCCTTAATCCAATCTGATAAATCAGATGTTGAATGGAGGATGAATGACACGAATGAAACACCGCAGCAGCTACATCCCTTACCTGCTCTGCCGCTACATAACGCCCGCGCTGATCATCCATACCATCTCTCGGATCTCCATAACGCCAATTGATATTCAGGAAAATGAATAGTGGACGGTCCCACTTCCCTGGTAAGCTTGTGTACTCATCCTTGACGAAACCGGCAAACTCACTGCCCTTGACCTTAACCAGTCTGATATCCACGACACCACTGAAATGATTGCTCAGTTCGACCTGGCTTCCTTTCCGCTGCGCTTCAACCGCTGCCGTCGCCCGCTCATTGTGGGAATAACGGAATACCAGCTCACTTGCACGAAAGCCCCCTTCTCCACCGACAGGTACATCTTCAAAAGGAATCTGATCTGCCGTCATCTGGACTTTGTTCATCTGCGGGTAGGTTTCCAGGAAACGCCTGCTGATGTTAGCGAGAAAACCTTCAACTGTAGCTCCGCTGTAATCCGCAGCATGCTTCAGAATAAAATTCTTCATTGAATCCGTCGCAACGACACGGGAATTATCTCCTTCTATAAAAGAAGGCAGAAATTCATCGCCTTGTACGGCTACTTTAATGTTCAAGCCGAACAGAATATTACTGCGTCCAGCAAACGGAGATTCCGGAATGGGCTGGATTCCCGTTAACGGTTTGACGTATGAACGGTACATCCATACATCCCCTTTGCCGTAATACATGGTCCGCTGCTTCACTTCAACTGGCTTAAACTCAAACTCATGTTCATGACCAATCTGCACCAGCCACTGCTCCAATCGAATGGAAGCAATCTTGAATACTTCCTTCAGGGCGGTCTGGAGTTCTTCCTCCCTGCCTCGCCGATTGCGATTCCGCATGGACTCCAGGATAGACTGAGCTGTGTGACCTTTCACGGCCAAAATAAAAGGAAAGCCGAATTGGCTTGTATATTCCTTGTTTAACTTACTAAGTTCGTTATATTGCTCCGGCGAAAGTGAATTAAGCCCTGCACTCGCCTGTTCTTGCACGGAATTGCTGCTCATGCTGATCCGTGCTCCAAGATCCGGGTGATTGCACAGCAACTGCAACTTCACATTCTCATCAGATGTCTGAACCACGTTCTTCATCACATTCATCATGTGTTCAAAAGAGTCAAATGGCCGTGAAGGCCAAGAACGCTCCGCTACCCAGGGTGATTCTTCGAATAGCCCGCCAAACGTATGCACGAACTGTGTGATAGACCAGTTGTTAACGAGTTTAATGAAGTCGCTCATGTTAGAACCTCCGGTCTTCTGTAGATTGTTGTTCTTCATTTTAAGTGCCGCTCTACACTGCAGCAACAATATTCACGCAAATTTGTGATATAACATAACATCAGATATGTGATTTGTTAGCTATGCACGGAAAAACTTTTATCCCATGTCCTAAAACACAAAAAACCGCACTCCATCAAGGGAAATGCGGTTGCCGCTTTAAATGAAGCAGGATTGTAATCTTGCACAAATAATCGTACATGCAAGAACTAGTAATACTGTCCTTGGGGTCTTGCCGCTGTTTTGTCCCGCACAAACTTGCGGAAGGTGAATACCAACTTTAATTTCAGCAAATCATTGGTCTTCTTAAAGTCCATTTGCAGTAAACTTCCGACTTTCTCCATCCGATAGGTGACGGTGTTCCGATGCACAAATAGCTGCTTGGCAGCTTCGTTAATAAGTCCATCATTCTCGATAAAAGACTCCAAAGTATTCATCAGCACCTGATTGGGATCGCCATCCCTAGCCAGTAACGGCTCAAGCACTTTGTTGCAGTAATTCTCCATAATATTATCCGGTACATGTTGAAATACATAGGCGAATTCCAACATCTCGAACTGGAGAGCGCGATCCTTCATACCAAATCGGCGGGCCAATTGACGGGTATCCAGACATTCCTGATAGGCTTCGCGCAGCGATTTCGGCTCATGCTTCATTTTACTGATCCAGAACCGTGGAGCCGATGCTCCCTTGGCTTCCTGTGCCGCAAGAACATCACCGAACCGATGCAGCAGGAAAGCAGATAGCTCCTCCCCATAATCCCGCCCCGTTGGACAGGTATAGATGGATAATATGCCATCTTCGATCTGAAAATGCTGAGAGGCTGTGAACTGCATAAGCGGATTGTACTGCAACTCACGGTGGATTTGCTTCAGCAGTTTTCCTTCCGCAAAAACAGATGGTTCCAGCGTGATCAACACGCATTGATAGGTCCCCTGGAACAGGTGAACACCTTTATTCTCGCTGAGCCTGGTTAGTTCATCTACCGTCATTTTTTTATCCAAATATTGGGTCAACAGCGTACGCATCTCATCCTGAACAGTCGGGTTAATGTGTTCCCGATAGGTCATATCCATATAGAAAGCCAGGACATCCGCAGCCTGCTGGAATAATTCTTCCTCCGCTCTAAGAGATAGCGCCGAGTCAGTAAAGACAAGCAAAAACCCGTATTCTTCATCCTTCTGCTTGATGGGCACCCGGTGGCAACTTCCCTGATTCCATTTCACCCGGTGCATGACGGATTTCCAGGGCCAACCCTGAACTACCGCATCTCCGGCAATACCTTCGCTGCCGTAGAGCACATGTCCGCGGGAGCCAATAACCGCAAGCGGGTAATTCAGTACGGTGGCAAGTTCGGCAAATACATTCCGATGCTGCTGTTGTTGCAGGGCAAACTGCATCAATTTTTTCTGTTTCTGTACCACCTCGTGCAGCAACCGATTGCTGCGTTCATGTTCAGCCTTGAACAACGCATTCATCTGGTCGGAAAAAGTGAACTGGAACGGCAGTTCCAGCAATGGTAGCCTCAGTCGATCGGCTTCCTCGATGATCCCTTGCGGAATGGACTGCCAAAAGCGGCCCAATTTAATGCCAAGTCCGGCACAACCGCGTTCATTCAGGCGGCGCATCAAGCGAAGTGCATCGGTCTCATTGTCTTTCATAATAAACGCTGTTGTGAACAGCAGTTCTCCGGATTTGATCCAATCCGCTATATCTGGAGCGTCCATGACGTTAACGGATTTCATCATCCGCGAAGTCCCTTCCCCACCTGCAACCAGTCTGGCCTCAGACAACGGGTATACCTGTAAAGCCTCTTTAACCGTAAGCTGCATGGACATTACCTCCCATATATATAACGCGTATAGCGGTTTTCATCGTTAAACTGGACGAAAACAAAGGTTAGGCACTTACTTTTGTCCATATTTTTGCAAATACCCTTGAATGTTGTTAAGTATTATAACATCATTTTCTCTCAAAAAGCTTACATGAGAAAAAATAAAACCTATGACACAATTGCAGCAATGGTTGCGCAACGGGTATAGGTTTTTATTTTGGATTCAATATTATTTAATCATGAACTAAAAAGATCAGATTCCCAATGTTTCATGACTCAGCCATAATTTCATCCGGGACAGTACCTCTTTCATATTCAGCGGTTTGCTAATATAATCCGATGCTCCTGCCGCAATACATTTGTCACGATCTTCTTTCATGGCCTTCGCAGTCAGGGCAATAATGGGGAGCTGCTTGAGATTCAATCTCTCACGGATCTGACGAGTGGTCTCATACCCATCCAGCTCTGGCATCATGATGTCCATCATGATAAGATCCGGCTTCGCTTCCCCACGTTCCAGCATCTCCAGACATTCGTATCCATTCTGTGCTGTGATCACATTCATGCCATATTGCTCAAGGGCATTCGCCAAGGCGTATACATTTCGTATATCATCATCCACAACAAGGACTTGGCGCCCATTCAGTAACGATTCTTCCAGTGGAGTCAGTAACATCTCGACGTTTGTTGAATTCAATCCTGAAGTGTGGTTTATTTCAGGAGCCGTGACGGCAACCTCGTTCAAAAACAATCTGGAGGTCTGCATAACCTCAGGCTCTTCTCTTCTCAACGGAAGGAATAGGGTAAAGACACTTCCTTGTCCCTCACGGCTTGTTGCCGAGATTGATCCTCCCAGCAGATGGGCAAGGGATTGAGAGATCGACAGTCCCAGTCCGGTTCCACCATATTTTCGGGCTGTGGCTCCGTCTGCCTGCTTGAACGCGTCAAAGATCTGCAATAGTTTGTTGTCAGCAATGCCAATTCCGGTATCACTAACGGAGAAGGCTATGACATCCGTCTCTGTCCCGTTTTCTTCAGGATTGGCCAGACTCACTCTGGAGATCGTTAAGGCCACTTCACCTTCATTGGTAAACTTGAATGCATTGGAGAGCAAATTCCTCAAAATCTGGTGTAACCGCATCTCGTCGGAAACAATCGTTTCCGGCAAAGGGCTTTGAAGCTGAATTCGGAAATCAATTCCTTTTTGCTCAGCCGTTTTCAGGAAATATTGATTCATCGCTTCGGGCAGGCTTCCAAGATAGACATCATCAAAGTCCACTTCCATCTCTCCAGCTTCCACTTTGGAAAGATCGAGAATATCGTTAATCAGGTTGAGCAGGTCCTTGCCTGACGCATGGATCACCGAAGCATATTTCTGTTCTTCACTGTTTAAGTGCTGATGTTTGTTCTCAGCCAAAATCTCGGATAAAATCAGCATACTGTTTAGCGGAGTACGCAGTTCATGCGACATATTTGCCAGAAATTCAGACTTGTAACCAGAACTGGTCCGCAGCTGATCCGCTACTTTTGCAAGTTCGCTGGCAGAGGTCTCTGCCGCATTTTTCTGCATTTCCAGACGGTCGTTCAGCATATGCAATTCTTCTGTCTGCATATGTAGTTCTTCTGTCTGAGATACCATCTCTTCGGTTTGAATCTGGAGTTTTTCTGATTGTGCCTGCAACTCTTCATTCAGTACCTGAGATTCATCATATAATTGCTGCAATTCCATGCGTGTAGCTGTCGAATGCAGTGAAACACTGAAAATTTCAATCAATTCAGCAAGCATCTTCCTATCATTCTCTTGTAGTGATTTCATAGAAGCGAGCTCAATCACAGCAATCGTTTTACCTTCGAATATCACTGGAGCAACAGTGACCGAAGTAGCTGAGGCATGCCCAAGACCCGAAGAAATGCGAATATAGTTTTGCGGCAGGTCATTCATACACAAAATCCGTTTCTCGATAGCGCTTTGACCGACAAGACCTTCACCGGGTGCGAGTGACACTTTACCAAGTGAACGTTCGTTTTCTCCATCTGCCGCATATGAGGCAATACGAACCAGTCGATTATCTTTCCAGTAATATAAGACGCTATAAGGAATGTCCAATAGAATCGCAATTTGGTTCAAAAACAGCCGTGACAGACCCTCAAGATTATTTGGATTTTGCAGCAAAGTCGCTATATCGGTAATCTTGCTCTTCAATCGATTCTGTTCCTGTACCGTATCGAGCAAGTTATTAGTTTCTTGCCCAAGATCCCCTACTTCATCATGTGTTCGTACATGAATCCGCTGCGTTAGATTTCCGCCTTTGGATATATCACTGATCGTTTGCATAACATCACGCAAGGTTTTGACAATATTGCTTGAAATAACGAGACCTCCGGTAATGGATAATGCGGCAATAATCCCCCATAGCGTATACATGACCGTAAGTAATGTGGAACTGCGCGAAGCAAGCTCATTTACCCTCGTTTCGGTTAGGGCGATCTCTGTATTGCGGAAGGTTGTAAGCTGAGACCTCAACAGATCTATTTCATTTTTGCCTGGATCGGATTGAAAAAACGCAATGACTTCCGCTTGATCCCCTTGCTTCTTCAGCTCCACCAAAGGTTCTCCGGCGATTTCAATCCAGCGTGTAATATGTGTTTTGATGTTTTGCAAACTCCGCTGCTGAGAAGGATTGTCACTTATCAATGCATATAACTGATCATAGTTGTAATTCCACTGCGAGAGTCCCTGAGTATAAGGTTCCAGATAACTTTCATTCCCTGTAATCATGAATCCGCGCTGTCCTGTTTCCATGTTCAGAACATTTTTCTCAATCGTGTTGGTCAGGTTGTGCACTTCAAGGTCATGGTGGCTGATAAAATCATTTTCTTTCTGCAATACATTGATTTGGGCTGTTAGAATCAGTAAAACAGCACCAAATAGTAGCACCACCATAAGATAGCCCAATAGAATTTTGGAGCGTATCGTAAATCTTCTCTTTTTCGGCAACGCTGAAACCTCCAATGAAATAAACAATTCCCAAACATATAAATAAAGAGTTGCATATGTAGTTTATATGTATACGTATAGTCTGACAAGCATTGATATGATACTCTTCCCACTCAAAAGACGACCTGCTTACGCAGGCCGTCTTCTTAAGGGTTACGATGTTTCCAATTAGGATGGAATTAGGCTTTTGGAGCAATCATTTTCGCTGGATCAACATACTGATCGAATTGCTCTTCCGTAAGCAGACCAGTCTGCAATGTTGCTTCTTTCAGAGACAGCCCTTCCTTGTGTGCAAGCTTGGCAATTTTTGCTGCATTCTCATAACCGATGTGCGGATTGAGAGCAGTAACCAGCATAAGCGAATTATTCAGATTGTGTTCAATCTGGCTGAGGTTAGGCTCAATACCCACCGCACATTTATCGTTGAACGCAACGATGGAATCAGCAAGAAGCTGAACAGATTGCAGGAAGTTATAGATAATAACCGGTTTGAACACATTTAACTCAAAGTTACCCTGACTTGCCGCGAAACCAATCGCCGCATCGTTCCCCATGACTTGCGTAACGACCATGGTCAACGCCTCGCTCTGGGTTGGATTAACTTTACCCGGCATAATGGAACTGCCCGGTTCGTTCTCGGGAATGCGAATCTCTCCCAGACCACTGCGTGGACCACTCGCGAGCCAGCGTACATCATTGGCAATTTTCATCAAATCAGCTGCAAGCGCTTTAACGGCACCGTGTGCATAAACAACTTCATCATGACTCGTAAGAGCGTGGAATTTGTTTGGAGCCGACACAAAATCCTTACCTGTATGTTTGCCAATCTCCTTGGCTGTATAATCACCAAAATCAGGATGTGCATTAATTCCGGTTCCCACAGCCGTACCACCGATTGCAAGTTCCTTCATATAATGAACACTATCCCGAATCATGCGTTCACTCTTATCGAGCATCGCTTCCCAGCCACTGATCTCCTGACCGAGCGTAATTGGAGTTGCATCCTGAAGATGAGTACGTCCAATTTTGATAATGTCCTTAAATGCTTCCGACTTGTCTGCCAAAGTAGCTTTCAACACCGCAATTGCCGGCAAGAGCTGATCTTCAACAGCGAGTACACCTGCAACATGCAGAGCGGTCGGGAATGTATCATTGGAGCTCTGAGACATGTTCACGTCATCATTCGGATGCAGGCGCTCTTCCTTGCCCTTCTGTTCGAGCAACTGGTTACCCAGATTGGCAATGACCTCATTTACGTTCATGTTGGACTGTGTTCCGCTGCCCGTCTGCCATACTACGAGCGGGAAATGATCATCAATCCGGCCTGCAATAATTTCATCCGCTGCATAAGCGATGGCATCCGATTTGGCAGCAGATAATTTACCTAATTTATGGTTACTGGCAGCAGCGCTTTTTTTCAAAATGGCGAGGGCGCGTACCACTTCCATCGGCATATGCTCGCGACCAATCGGAAAGTTCTCCTTGCTGCGCTGCGTTTGAGCTCCCCACAGCCTGTCGGCTGGTACTTTCATTTCACCTAATGTATCTCTCTCAATGCGGTATTCCACTTGCTTCTCCTCCTCCAAAAAGATGGTTTGGGTCTCTACAAAATACGTTACATTCTTTTCTTCGCGGCATTGTGAATCATTTGATTCCAAAGTAGGTTTTTGGATTTATGCAAAATGCTCTTGATGAGCAAAGCTTGTGCATCTCGTCATATTATACATGATTGCCTGCCTGGTTTTCACCTTTTCGACAAAATTGTAAGCGTGCTGCAAAACGTGCGAATGTTTATTTTTGTGGCTTGATTGGGTACAAACGACTGGTTTGTTCGAATATTTCCTCAGGCTCAAGACCAATAAGACCAATCTCTTCAGCAGGAATGCCTTGTACATTCGGAGCATTAACCAGGTTCATCTGTGGTTCAGGACAGAAGAAGTCGCCCCCCATGTTGTTATTCCAGATCATCCAGTGCTTATAGGACGTCCCTACATCATATACCAGCTTGTCGCCTGTACGATGATCAGTAAGTTCCATATAGTTACGCCCATTCTGAGGTTCTGCCGTGTAATGATTGTCCATGGCCGCAAAAAACGGACTGACACCCTCGCCTTTTAATTGTTCTTCCTCTGGTGTAAGCGGTTGAAATTGTCCCGTAGGTAAAGAACGTTCATTCAACTCACGGCGCAATCCAATCGTCACTTTGGCCGTGTAATCGGATGCTTGGCTTTCCGGTGCAAAAGGGACACGGATTGCTGTATGGAATGCAAACAGATTCGGCATACGTTCATGCCCGTTATTGCGTACATTCAATTGCTGTTGAAGCCCAAGGTTACTCAGCGAGTAACGGAGCGTCACAGTGAAAGTGAATGGCAGGTATTGGTGGAACACATGTCCTTCCTTCACTTCCTGACTAAGCACGACATAACTCTCCAGCTCATCAGATCCATACCCCTCAACCTTCCACTCAGCATCGTGCAAGAATCCATGCAAATGGTTGCCTGTAGCCGGCTCGTTCACAGGGAGTTGATAGACTTCGCCATTCCAGGGAAAACGACCATCCTCATAACGGTTTGGTGGGGAAAGAATCGGAATTCCGTATACGGCAGGCGCAGCCATAAAATCGTCCATATGCTCCTGATCCGGCTCCCGCAAATAACGGAATCCCCGCTCTGTATCGCGGAAAGCGACAAGGTTGGCACCCACGCTTGGAATGACAGCTGCTTCGAACTGATTAAAGCGAAGCCAGACGGCTGGTATACCTCCAAATTGTTCTTCAAAAGCTGCATTTTGCTGTGTCATCGTTATATGTACCTCCTGCATACTAAGGTTATATTATACGGCTCGACTATATCATGCCCGGGCACAAAATACCAATCTATGATAGAGAACAAATTCATAATGGAATGACAAAAAAGACAGCCACAAAGCTTCGTAGCTGTCTCAATAAGCTCATGATGCCGTAATGGAACCATTCCTCACTTCATTGGAATGCATTCATGAATCCGGCTCAGTTAATCCACATATTTGCCGCGATCCGGAACGGCAGCCTGTTCAAAATCCAGATCGAGTCTCTCCAGCGAATCACTCAACATGTCCCCGGTTAAGGTATGTCCATGCCCAGTAACAGCAATTTTCGGCTCCAATCGTCGAATATAATGTACCGATCGCTGGGCCGCTTGCCAATCTGTTGTAAAGTATGCAGGCGGACCGTGTAACTGTTTGTCCTGAAGCAGCACACTCCAGAGCGATTCCTGTTTCACGCTGACAATCGCGTCGCCAGCAATCAGGATACGGTCTTCTTCTCGAAATAGCGACACATGCCCCGGAGTGTGTCCAGGAGTGTGTATCCATTTCCATCCAGAAACTCCCGGAATCGAATGATCATCCGGCAGACTGAATATCCGATCATCTAGATTGATGGCTTCATTGGGATAAGCGAATGACAACCGTGCCATCAAACCGCCACCTACGGTAGGGTCCGCTGGAGGGTAATCCTTCACACCTGTCAAATAAGGCAATTCCAGCGGGTGTGCATACACCGGGACACCCCAGAATTGTTCCAATTCGATTACTGTCCCTACGTGATCAAAATGACCATGTGTCAAAATAATCGCAGACGGTGGACCAGGAAAGCGTTCAGTTGCAACATGAAGGATCTGATCAGTGAAACTCGCCATTCCAGTGTCCACAAGTACCCAGTTCCTGCTTCCCGGCTCACCGATAAACACAACATTGACGAACAGTGTACGCAGACTGAGGATATCGTGCGCGACTTCTTCAAGTCCCGTCATTCCTGCTGTAATCAGATTGTCAGATGCCATTCACGGTTACCTCCCATTCAGGCGGATTGTCTCTCTGGTTCCATTCATCTTCGTAGACTTCCCTTTTCTGGAGCATCTATTCCTTATTTCCAATAAAATAGACGATGTACACCTTGTTTCAGGCATACACCGTCTAGTATAATCAGCTACATTCCATATTAGAACAAGAACATCTCGGACAATTTACGCCGGATAAGCATCCAGTGCCGCATCAAGCAACTGATTGTACATTTCGTCATCGTTTTCCAGCAGCTCGTCCATACGCAGCAATTCCTCTTCATCACCGGATTGTTCGGTGAAATGCAGACTATAATCCCAATCCTTGCCGTTCTTGCTCATGAACGTAATCTCATATACTGACTTTTCGCCTTCTGCACGAAAAACCGTATTCCCTACATAACTTTTCTCGTCTTCACGACGCATCTCTGCACGAATAATCTCAATATTCACACTCGTTCTCTCCTTTAATCTCTCATCTGTTGCGGGTCTCCACAATTTATGGTAAACCTAGTTTGGTAATTATTATTGGTTAATTGTACAATATATATCGTAGCAACGTATACCTTATTCAATGAGGGAACCATACTGACTCCTTACATACATGTAATGAGGACAATAATAACAAACAGCTACGATATTATACCAAATTGGAGGAAAAAATAGCATGAACAATTTTGAATTGAATTTACAACAATATGCCGAACTGGCTGTCAAAGTCGGTGTGAATGTCCATCCTGGGCAAACTCTCGTCGTGAACGCACCGATCTCGGCTGCACATTTTGTGCGTTTGATCGTCAAAGCCGCATATGGCACAGGTGCCAAACTGGTCAAAGTTAACTGGAGCGATGAGGTAATCACACGCCTTCATTATGATCTGGCACCAGAGGAATCATTCTCTATTGAACCGAAATGGTTTGCAGGCGAAATGACCGAACTTGTTGAAGAAGGTGCCGCCATTCTGCATGTTATCGCAGAAAACCCGGATTTGCTTGCCGGTGTTCCTCAGGAACGGATCGTGACGAGTCAGAAAGTTCGCGGCAAAGCCATGGAGAAATATCGCTCCTATCAGATGGCAGATAAATTCAGCTGGTCCATTGTGGCAGTTCCTTCCCCTGAATGGGCAGCCAAAGTATTCCCTGATCTTCCAGCAGAGCAGCAAATTGATAAACTGTGGGATGTCATTTTCAAAACCGTTCGCATTGGTGAGCAGGACGCTGTTGCTGAATGGAAAACACATTTGCTAAATCTCGACTCCCGTGCAGATCTGCTCAACAAGAAAAAATATAACAAGCTTCACTATACCGCTCCTGGAACAGACCTGACGATCGAGCTTCCTGAAGGCCATCTGTGGGTATCCGGTGGCAGCATCAATGAACAAGGACATGTCTTCGTTGCCAATATGCCTACAGAGGAAGTATTCACCGCTCCACTCAAAACCGGTGTTAATGGTACTGTGCGTAGCACGAAGCCACTGAGCTACGGCGGCAACCTGATCGACGGCTTCTCCCTCACTTTCGAAAATGGGCGGATTATCGACTATACTGCTGAACAGGGACTCGACTCACTGAAAAGCCTGATCGAAATGGATGAAGGCGCCCATTATCTGGGTGAGGTTGCTCTCGTTCCACATCAATCGCCGATTTCGGATACGAACATTTTGTTCTATAACACCCTGTTTGATGAAAATGCATCCAACCACCTGGCGATCGGCAACGCCTATGCGTTCTGTCTCGAAGGCGGTAAAACCATGTCGAAGCAAGAGTTAATCGATGGTGGTTTGAACTCCAGCCTTACGCATGTGGATTTCATGGTTGGATCGGCAGAAATGAACATTCACGGTGTCACTTCCGAAGGGAAAGAAGAACCAATCTTCCTGCAAGGGAACTGGGCATTTTAATTATAACGGTTCATGGAGAGAGGGGATCACTCCTCTCTTTTCGTGTGTAAGCGGGTAAATTCATATTATATGGAGGTCACTACAATGTTAAGTTTTGAACAAAAACTGGATCGTTACGCCGAGCTGGCTGTCAAAGTAGGCGCTAACGTTCAGCCTGGACAAATCTTCGTCATCAGCGCAATGATTGATACAGCTGAATTCGTGCGTTTGCTGGTGCGCAAAGGCTACGAAGCCGGAGCAAAGAAGGTCATCGTCAAATACGGAGACGAAACGGTAAATCGGCTGCGGTTTGAATTGGCTCCCGAGGACTCCTTCCAGGACCCACCAAAGTGGCATGCCGCTGAACTTGAGGAACTGGCAGCGAACAATGCCGCATTTTTAACCGTATTGTCATCTAGTCCTGACCTGCTGAAAGGCATCGATCCTGAACGGATCTCCACCCATCAGCGTACATACGCTCAGGCGATGGCCAAGTACCGTCAGTATCAGCAGGCCGACAAAATGAGTTGGACAGGAGTAGCCTGTCCTTCACCGGATTGGGCCGCCAAAGTTTTCCCTGATCTTCCACCCGCCGAGCAGATGAAACAGCTCTGGGAAGCCATTTTTGCGGCTGTAAGAGCCGATTTGGATGATCCTGTAGAGGCTTGGGAACAACATATTGAGCGTTTGGAGCACAAAGCAGTTGCCCTGAACAGCAAAAAATATAAAGCTTTGCATTTTGTATCACCTGGAACAGACCTTACCGTCGAACTTCCTGAAGGGCACATTTGGGCGCAGGCTGGCAGCATTAATGAACAAGGCACCCGTTTTGTCGCCAATATTCCGACCGAGGAAGTGTTCACTGCGCCAGCCAAATATGGAGTGAACGGTAAAGTGTCCAGTACCAAACCACTGAGCTACGGCGGAAGTATCATTGATCGCTTTTCATTGACATTTGAGAACGGACGTATCATAGACTTTCACGCTGAGGAAGGACAGGATACACTCGAACGGCTCATTAACATGGATGAAGGCTCGCATTATCTCGGCGAAGTAGCTTTGGTGCCCTTCCATTCCCCAATCTCGGAAAGCGGTATTCTCTATTACACAACGCTATATGATGAGAATGCTTCGTGCCATCTGGCAATCGGCAGTTCCTATGCGTTTAATATCGATGGCGGCAAAACCATGTCTACCGAAGAGCTTGCAGCTCGCGGTATGAACTCCAGCATTACACACGTGGACTTCATGATGGGTTCGCCGGAAACGAACATTTATGGCATGACGGCGAATGGCGAGCGTGAAGCTATCTTCCTGAACGGAGACTGGGCTTTCTAAACCAGTTGAATCTGACATTTTATAATTATTAAATAACACATTGAGGCGGCCCTACTAACCATGGTTTACTGGTTAATGAGGCGGCCTTTCTCTATTTCGGACATGCTTTTCCTTCTTCTGTCGGACTAACCTCCCATTGTATCGCTTCCATATAATGTTGTAAAATGAAATGATACCAATGTTTGTGGATTGTTCACCAGAAAGGAGAACATCATGGCCAATCGGCTCCAATTACTATTAGCCTCAGATTTCCATAATTTGGGCCCCCAGCTTCAAGAAGAAGTGTACTACGAATACTATAATATGGTACATGGTCTCATCGTTTACATCATCAAAGAACGTGCTGCAGCAGAAGATATCATCCAGGAAGCTTTTATCAAAATCATTAAAAACAAACCTCTCTTCGACAACGAGGTCAAACTCAAAGCCTGGCTCAAGGTCGTCACACGGAATACCGCCATTAATTATCTGAGAAAAAATAAAAATAACCGTAACCAACTGGATACGGATAGTGTTTTTATAGATATGGAGACAATTAATCAGACTGCAGCTTCCGTGGAGAGCACGGTGGAGACTCAAATGATGCAGGAATCCATCGAGTTCTATCTGGAACAGCTTAAGCCGGAATACCGTGTACTCGTGGAGCTGCGCTGGAAAGAGGGTCTTTCCTATCGGGAAATGGCTGATCTGCTTGATACATCCGAAGAAATTGTGAAGCAACGTTTGTTCAGAGCCCGCGGAAGTATCAAGAAGAAATTACATAAGGAATGGGGTGGAAGTATTGAGCAAAGGCAAGTCCGATAAGCATATTGATTCATTCAATTCAGAGCTGGAAGACGATTTTTTTGATGCCGCGTTTGATATGGCTTTTGACGAAGCCTTCCATCAGGCTGTATCTGCTCCCCCCACCTCCAACACCGAACCTATGCGTCAATCCTGGCTCCGAGTTCAGAAGGAAATTACCCGAATTGGCCTACGCAAGAAAAGAATGCGTACTATTCGTTTATCTGTTATTGTGGCTGCGTCCGTGACCATCGGCGCCGTCATCTTCAGTCTGCCTACCGG
>JAADXL010000780.1:0-17420 GCA_023337755.1 Pythium aristosporum | reverse complement strand
TTGCGCGACTGCTTCGCCTTCAACGTCGGCTGCTGGCTCAGGACTCGACACTGCTGATACCGACTCCGGAACCACAGATACGTCGTCGCTGCTTACCACCATGGCTTGATCACTCTCGCTGATCGCCTCGGCCACTGCGGTGACGACCGATCCCTCTTGCTGCGTCGCCTCGTCGACGTCGACGGCTGGGTCTGGGCATCGCGATCCTGATGTTGAGTCCGGGACAGCAGCGACGTCTTCGACGGTTTCCATGCCGTGCGTCGGTTGTTTTCCTTTATGCGCGGACTCGGGACACGAAATATTATCTCCGTCCGCCGCATAATCTAACGCAGTGTCATCGACACTGTAGAATGTAGTCGCATTCTTACTTGCACTGTCAGCTGCGCCGCTGGTCAATTCTTCGTCTACAGGCGCTGTGCATGCCACTCTTGAAACAGAGTCGGAGAAAGCAGCCATGTTCTCGTTGCTTCCTGTATGTTCTTCAGCGCGCTCACTGCTCACTTCACCATCTCCGCCGGAGTCCGCTTCATGAGTCCGTTCATCAACGTCGATCCCGGGCTCAGGAAGCGCCATACTATCGCCCGTCGACATAAACTCAAACGCAGCGTCGTCGATACGGTCACATATAGTCGCGTTCACAGCCGCCTCATTAACTCCACTGCTGACCGGTTTTTCTTGGTGCGTGATCGCTGCAGCTTCAAACACAGGCTCGGAGCGCGCCACGACTGATACCAAATGAGTGCTGGGAGTCGCGTCTTCGCTACTCACCACTCGATCATCAACGCTCTCATCGATGGCATCAGCAACTGTGACGCAGACCGACTCCTCCTCGCGAGTCGGTTCGTTCGCTGTGGCTACTGGATCGAGATTCACATTAACAGATACCGACACCGAGACGACAGCCACGCCCTCGCTGTTTCTTACACTGACTTCGGCACAGTTTGCTCCAGAGTCCGCATCACTGACCGATTCCTTGTGCCTGGGTGCTTCAACCTCGCTTGATACCCCGACTAATAGTGAGTTCGAGAGAGCAAAACCGTCATCGCTGCTTGCCATGCCGACCTCGACAGGCTCGTCGCTTGCAATACCAGTACTGCCACAGGCCCTTTCCTCGCCGATTGCTATCGCTTCCTGAGCTGGGGTTTCAGTTTCCATTGTACACGCCGCTGGTAAATCCGAATCCGGAACGACGGCCACATCATCACGATCCACTGCACTGCCATCAGCATTCTCACTGGTTGAGTTGTCGATTGCAGCAGCGGCCGAAATCTCGGGTGTAGGGTCTCCCGCTTCGATTGGAAGCTCTTGACTTGGTGGCGCTGGGACCGAATACGGGAGGACAGCCACATCTTCACCACTCACAACACTGTCCTCGACGCAATCGACGACTAATTCTTCATCATGAGTCGAATCGGAACACGCCTTAACATCTGCCTCCACCATAGACTCGAGCCTAGCGCCGCCAACGCTGTCAGATGCAGTCTCCGTCACATCGAATGCCCTGCCGCTCGGTGGCGCATGTTCGACAACTTTAGGCGCTGGTCGTGAACACGTCGATGCAGATCCCAAATCCGTCGCAGCAGCAACCTCTTCGCTTGTCGTCATAATGTCATCCACGTTCTCACCGCTCGCGTCAGATACTCCACTGCCGCCTGGTTCTTCTTCGTGCACGGCATTGTCGACTGCTACCGTGGGCTCTGGATTCTCCACACAATCTTCCTTGTTCATACATTCAAACGCAACGTCGTCGACGCTGTCACATATAATTGCGTATTTGCTCGCAGCACTGGACAAATTTTCGCGCGCGAACTCTTCGACGGCTGGTTCGGGACTCGCGATCGGAGACACCGAGTCCGGATCGACATCCACGTCTTCACCACTCACCACTTGGACTTCCTCACTCTCACTGCTCGCCTGGCCAACTTCAACGCCAAGTACATCCTCTTCGACAATGAGTTCTTCAGCTTCGACTACAGACTTAGGACCCGCCGTAATATCCCTCTCGGCCACACAACCGATCACAGGTTGCTTGGGCACTTCAAATTCGATTGACGGCTCGGGACACGCCGTCATTGATACCGACTCCAAAATAGCCGAGCTGTTCTCGCTTGTCACACTGTCAGTAACGCTCTCAATGCTCGCAGCACCAACTGCAGCGTCGACCAATTCACCTTGAGCGGGTCCTTGATGTTCGATCGAATGCTCTGGACACACCATACCAGCCATATAATCGACTGCATCGCTGCCGATATTCTCACAAGCAGCGTGGCCCGGGGTCTCATCGCCGACCATGCCGCCGGCCGACTCCACTTCATCGATTCCGACTATCGTCTCAGGATTCCCCATTGGTGATACAGAGTCTGGAACGACGGTCACGTCTTCATTCCCCAAATTGCCGTTGGTACTCTCACCACTCGCGTCGACAACCGCAGCACCGACTGATCCCTCTTCTTGCACAGGCTTTTCGACTTCGGCTAAAAGATCGGGAGACTGCAGTGTTGGCATCGATTCCGGAACGGCAATCAGATCTTCACCACACACCACACTCTCATCGACGCTCTCATCTCTAGCATCAGGAACTACAACGTCGACTGATCGCTCTTGTGCGGATCCTGCAGCGTCGACTTCAGAGCACGCCAACAACCGCGACGACAAGATTCGTTTGATGGCCTTCACCTCCACATCTTCGATGAAATCCGTGGCAATTGCCGCTGTGATTACATCAGCAGAGACATTTGTTTTGACTGGAGCCGAACGAACGGTGCCATAGCTGAGATCGTTCATACTCTGAGCATTGGTCGGGCGTATCCCCGTAGCATTTTGCGTTCTTTCAGTCGATATGGTCTCTCTCGCTTCATCTTGTGGCACGTCAAATAGGGATTCGGTGCCGGGCAGGTTGTTCAGTTTATCGCCGGCTGCCGTTGTCTGTGCTATTGGATCAATCGCGCATGCAACGTCATCCACATCTGTACCTGATGGGTTTGAGTCGTTCTTGATCACTACAGCATTGCCCTCATCCACGGCGACGCGTGCCGAACAAACATCCTCGACAACAGCATCGTCCTCGCTGGAGGTATTCACCACGTTCGCCACGGCTGACTCGGCAGCACAATGAAGCTCTCCCTTGCCTGCGCATTCATTGCATGACGGTAAGTTCGGTTGAGAGTCGGCATCGTTAGTGTTGCTGGAAGAATGCCGTTCAGCGAAGTGGAAATCAGCCTCTGGAGCATTCCCCCGCCGTTGTAACGCCGTCATTGCGGAGATAAAACCAACTGCTTGAACCGACGAGACGACGACCAGCGAGGCCGCTTGAACATGGAGCATGATGGTCAAAGATTTCTGAGAGGCAAGCGATTCGTTTCTCGACTCGATGGGAAGGCTGGAACTTCCAACGGAACCCGGAACGGCAACTTCCTGCTCCATGATCAATGATTCCTTGTCGACAGCATGCGTATAGCCTTCTTCATATTCTTCTTCTCGTGCATCATCGGCCTCCACTTGTAAAGAGGAAAACAAGTCGTCTTGCGTCTTGCTTGTGCCTCCATCGCGTTCGGCGTTGCGTGCCTCAACATCTGTGACTTGAATTGGCGATGCGATCGTTACTGGTTTGTTATTGTCGCAAGCCGCCACAGCGATGTGATCCACTTGGGCCTGATCGCTGACAGTGATGTTGCCTTGCACCACGTCGGGGGCAGATGCAGCCAAATGCTCTTCGTACTTTGCGTAAGAACGAACCTCTGCTACAGCGCCTGCGTTCTCTTCTACGGGATCGGCGACATTGTTCTCAACATCCGTCTCCAACGCCGCTTCTGCTTGCTTGATATCTTCACCGAAACTGCTGAATGGCTCAAACACACTCGACAATTTCACGAGAGCAGATTGTTGTGCTTCGACAGCGACGGATTTCACAACCTTCCTCACGGAACACAGTGCTTCAGATTCAAGAGTATCAGCGTGCAGCATACCGTTCATGCCACTGCACGAGTCCTCAAACTCGGCATCGTGAATAATAGTCAACGAGCTGACAAACTCATCAGAGACACCAGGTTCTTTGTCGGAGTCAGACTTGTCGCGGCCGCTGGCTGGCGAAGGATCCGATTCCAATGCGGCATTAGTAGACTGAGATGTCGCGCTGCCGACGTCATCTCGCAGATGCTTGAGGAGATGCTCCGGTACACTTCGAGAGCAATCGAGACTTGGCATCTGACAGCCGCTGTGAGTTGAGATGGCTGACTCGGACTCGGTAGGCTCTTCTGCTTCGAGTGTACCAGGTTCAATGTTGTCAGCATCAATTTCGCGCCCAAGCTCGTCATCAAGAGAGGATAGCGCATTGGACTCGGCTTCTACGACATCTAGCTCGTCGAAACAGTCGGAGGTCGGAATCGCTGGGCTTTCAGCGTCGTTGGCATCGCCTACATGCTTGTTGATGTCGTTGGTGGTTGGTGAACCTCGCGCACAGTCTGTGATACGTACACCATCTCCATCAGACGTCCTAGGATCAATTTCGTTTGGTTCCTCTGCGACGTCGGGATTGACGGTGTCCGTTGTTCCAACCCCACTTACATTTGCCGCGACTGGTAAGGATGGGACTTCCATCTCAAGAGGCCCAGTAGTATCCAACTTGGCAATTCGTAAACCTTCCACCGGGCGACTTTCGGATGCATCAGCCTGGGCTTTAGAGCCAGACACAACAAGTGCCTTGTCATTTTGCGCAGCTAATGCTTGCTGAAGAGCCGCTTGCATTGCTGCTATTTGGTCAACCAACTCCTGTTCTCTTGGCGTTGGCTGCTGCGCGACGACAGGTAAAAAAGGGGGCAGTGGATCGATCGTACGGCCGCTTTCAGCTGCTCTCGGAGTGAGCCTGTCACTCGAGTATCTTCTCGGAGGAGACATCACACCTGCTGTTCGAGGCGATGGTGCCGCGGGACGAACTGCGTGCTCCACACGCCTTGGAGGAGGAGGCAGCGGATCAACACGACCTGAGTTTGTTTCGCCGTTGGCCGTGCTCGACACTTTGTACTGCGGGCGGGCAGGTGCAGCCAGCTGTCGAGGGGATAGCGACATGGCCGATGCAGCGCTACTTGACATTGCCGACATCGAGGGCGAGCTGATCTCCCCATTGGGTAAAGACTCGGCACACGCGTGATTTCCAGGGAGCTGCTGTTTTGCCAAAATATCGAGAGCTGCGACTTCGCGTTCTTGGATGAGCCTGGAGATGGTCCCTTCAGACACCTTGATAATGTTTTCTTGGCGTTTCTGAAACTCCTGGGAATGCTCGAGCAGAGCCTCGAGCTCCTTGATGCGAACGTGAGCTTCGATGAGTTCTGCTTCCGTTGTACCGGCATGGTCTTTGCTTCCCAATATAGTCGCTTTGCGCAGGCTGAGCTCGAGAGGTGAGAGAGTCCGATCTTTTTGCATAAGACGTACCGAAACCTCAAGATCTTTCACCTTGTCACGAAGCTTGAACTTCTCGTCGTGATGGCGTGCGATCTTCAACTCGTACTCGGCTTTCATATGATTCAGCGCCTGATCTTTCTGAGCGCGCAAAACAGCACCTTCGCTATCTTTCCAATGGCGGAACTTGTCTCGAGCTTCCACTATACACTCCACCAACTTTTCTTTCTCTTCACGCGCTTGCCTAGCAAAATCTTCGAGTCTTTTCGTCTGGATCGCAAGCTGACCCCTCGCCTCGATGAGATGCGTTCGCACCGCGTGATTCTCTTCCTCCAAGTCTCGAACGGTCCGGCCCATGGCATCGAGCTGTGCGCTCGTCTCACGCTTCGCAGTCTCGAGTCGCCGCATCAGATCAACCTGTCGCATCTTCTCTTCCACGACCTGCTCCCTCAGATCCTTCATCTCGTTCTGCCAGTGGAGCTTCTCTTTCAAGAGCGCGCGCAGTTTCTCGTCTCGATTCGCAATGCGACGCTCGGCCATCTTCATCTGACGCTGCGTCTGCTCAAGCGCAGTCGTCGTTTGATCCGCTTGTCGTTCAATCTCACGGCTCCACATACGCAGCTCGGCGTTCTTACCGAGCGCATTACATAAGTCGAGTTGACCCTTGTCAAGAACGGTCGTGGGCTGCGGCGGAAAAGTTGAGCGGGGCTGGTGAGGCCGAAACTTCTTATTGACAGTCGCTGCATTCGAATCGACGGACGTCGTCAACGGGGCATACGCACCAACGACCCCAAAGTTCTCGCTCTCGTCAACATGTTGGGTTCCGTAACGCTGGGTCGCCTCGAGCGTTGTGCGCTCGCGCAGTTCGACATGACGCTGCACGTCCAGAGCCTTCGCGCGCGACTCTTCGCGCTCTCGATCCAGCTCGGCATTGAGCATTTGGATCTTGCTGTACATCTGATCCATGTACGAGAGCTGCGCCGCCTGGTCGTCTTCAGTGTCTTCATCGGCGATTCCAGAGCTACCTCCCGCCGTTGGTGCTCCATTGTCCCAGTAGCCAATGGAACCGTCGTTGCCAGAGTCTACTAGGGGTGGTGGTGTGGCACGGGAGGACGGCGCACTTGGATGTACACTTGGCCGTGAGGGAGGCGACATCGCCTCTGTGGAACTTCGGGGTGTCGTCCATCCCATTCGCGTGTTGGGGCCACCAGGGCTGTTGGGCCGCGGCGCCGCGCTCAACGGTGGCGTGATCCTCGGAAGAACGACTCCACCGCTGCCGGAGACGTTCAGTGGTGGTGTAGGGCGAACTGGAGCGACATTCGGAGATCTTGCAGTCCTCACAGACGACGCATACGCACGGCCGGGGGTCGACGATGACGGAGGTGATGGCGACGGCTTCCTGGGTTCCATGGCTCAATGTAGCGCACGGGAGTCTGCACGCGTTCCTCCAACACGATAGCACGATCCCTCCGCAACGGACATTCCCTGCTGTACGCCAACGTTCAAAGCAGTTTACCACCACAGAGTAGGCGTCTGCAACAGTCGAGCACTCGAGTTAGCTGAGGGATTGCTGGGAGCGTTTCCCCTCTCGCTATTCTTGTCAGAACTGGGCCGTTACTGCTTCCATCACAACCGGAAGCCACGCACGAATGCGCAATGCCGATCCGTTTGAATCAGCGCCTGGACATCTGCGCGCACCCGGTCCCATCCAATAGGTAGATACGTCAGCGGCGCGTGGCGTCTTCATTTCCGCGTTAGAATTGTTCGCGCCGTGCAGCATCCTCCGATAGTGACATACCCCTCGCTTGTATGCCATGTCAAAATGAATTGCACTCCAATTCATTTCGGTTGGCGACCATCACTCTGGCGCAACATTTTGGCGCGGGATTTCTCTTCCCATTCCTGGGAAACCGGAAATCCACCCAACGCCAAGGAAGAAGCGCAGGAAGAAGCGGAAGAAAAAGCGACCATGTCGAGCATCGAGAAGCTCTCGATCCGCGGCATCCGCAGCTTCAGCCCGAACCGCGAAGAGGTCGTCGAGTTCTACCACCCGCTGACCGTCATCCTGGGCGACAATGGCTCGGGCAAGACCACAATCATCGAGTGTCTCAAGATCGCGTGCACGGGCTCGTTGCCCCCCGGAGCGCGCAGCGGACAGAGCTTTATCCACGATCCGCGCATTGCTGGTACGAGCGAAGTGAAAGCGAGCGTGAAGTTGCGCATCCGCAACCGAGCGGGCAATCCCATGGTCGTGCAGCGCACGTTCCAGCTGCAGCACCTGAAGAACGGCGCCAGATTCAAGGCACTCGATGGCGTGATCCGCGTCAAGAACGAACTCGGTGAGAACGTGAGCATGAGCCACAAGTGTGCCGAGCTGGACCGTCACATTCCAGAGATGCTTGGTGTGTCGAAGGCGATTCTGGAAAGCGTGATCTTCTGCCACCAGGAAGAGTCCAATTGGCCATTGTTAGAGGGCGCCGTGCTGAAGAAACGCTTCGACGACATCTTCGAGTCTGCTCGCTACACGAAGGCACTCGACGCTATTCGTAAGCTCAAGAAAGCGAGAGGGGACAGCGCTAAGGACTACAAGCGCGATCTTGCCATCTTGAGCGTGAAACTCAAAGGCGCCGAAGAGATCCGACAAAAGATCGAGGCAGCAGAAGTTAAGTTGCAGGAAGCGACCGACGAAGTCGAACAAGTGGACGGAACCGTTGCACAGGCTGAGGAGACGCACGATGAGATGAAGCACCTCTTGTCGGAAATCGAAGAAGAGCATTCCGAGCTTGACCGGCTGCAAGCAGATAAAGCGCGGACAGAGCGAACTATGCAAGCATCGCATTCGAAGATCAAGCAGTTCATGAGCGACTCAGACGAGGAACTCGAAGACCTCTTGAAGAACTATGATGGAATCATCGATGACCAATGTCGTGCGTTCAAGGCGCTGGAAGACCAAGGATCTCAGCTCGAGCGCGAGAAAGATGCTGCACAAGAGAAGTACACTAAACTTTGCACAGAGAAGGGCAAATTGGAGTCGAAAATTGAGGCTCAGCATGCACTGGTGACAGAACTCCTCGATCTCGCATCGAAAGCTGGGACGAAATACCAGTTCTACCCCCTGCCGATTTCGTCGCAAGACGACGACGTGAAGTCGTTCCTCGAAAAGTTCCAGTATTATGTGTCGGGGAAGACCATGGCGCTACGTGAGGCCGAGAAGCAGGTTCGCGAAGGAGACGATGCACTGAACGCGACACTCTCTGATCTGAAGGCCAAACTTCATCACACCAAGGAGCAGCTAAAGACAAAACAACGCGAGCGCGGTGGTCTGAACGCAGAAAAGCGACAGAATGCTGTCAGGCTGAAAGAGTTGAGTGCAAGTCCAGTTCCATCGGCGCGTGACATCACCGAAGCAGAAAAACTGGTTGAAGAGGCCGAGAAAGCTCTACTGACCTTCAAGACTCAGAACAACTCTCTCTCGGTGAAAGAGGAGATTAGCAGTCTCAACAAAGAAATCCATGGCGTCGACTTCGATATGCGGTGCGACGACGACACGATCAAGGTCTTGCGAGGAAGTGAGCGAGATTACATTGCTCTGGAAGCGAAAAGGCAAGCGCTCCGTGATAAAGAGGATGACTTTCAGGAGAAGCTTTCTGACAAAGCAGCGGAGTACAGAACAATCGTCGGTGATGAATCGCCGAAGGATGAAGCCATGGTCGCAAACACCATTGACCGGCTCAATGGCATGTTGCTGGAAAGAAAGGAAGTGCTTGCCGAGAAGATGACGAATGCGAAGGCTGCCGAGCAGAAAGTCCAGGAGAATCTCGCTTCTTCGAAGCACGTCAAGAAGACGCTTGACGATTTGCGGGATGAAAGCAGCGCGCTCGAAATTGGTCCAGTCGGCGAGTTGAAGAAGTGTTTGGACGCGATATCACCGGGCGCAGATGTTTGCAAAGCGGAAGATATTGCTCAGCAGGCCGAGAAAGCGTACTTCACAGCGAAAGACAAGACGGAGCGCTACAAGAACACGATCACCTTCCTCAAAGTGTTCAAAGAGAAAGGGATCAAGGACAAATGTTGCCCACTTTGTGCTCGCACCATGGGCACTACTGACGAGGAGTTGTTCATTCGAACGATCAACGAGAAAACTGACGACAAAAAAGTGAAGGACAAGATCGAGAAAGCGGAGGCAGCAGAAGCAGCAGCTTTCGACAAATGGAAGGGAGCAGAGAAGAACATGCCAAGCTGGCGGAAGTGGATGCGAGTTGAGAAACATATTCAGACAAAGAGCACAGAACTCGATGCGCTGTACGAGAAGAAGCGAACACTTCAGTCGGAAGCGAAGGAAAAGATGGACCAAGCGGATAAAGCGCAACAGATGGTTGTAGAAGTCGAGGAAGCACTCCGCGCCTACACTGCGTTGCAAAGTGTCATTCAAGAGCTACACCAACTTCGTACGAAGACTGCAGCTGAGGAAGAACGGCTGCGCACACAAGACGCGGAGCTGCTCGGTGCTAATGCACCATCCCTTGCAAGTGTCCAGGCTGCCCGTGACGAGAAGCAATCTCGATTGCAAGAGTTGAATCGACAACTGCAGCTCAAGCAAGTAGAGCTCCAGCGAACTCATGATACGCAGCAGCAGTTGCAGACCGATTTGCACAAGAAGAGAGAAGAGAAGACACGCGTTGAAGGTCAGAGGAAGGAATACGAAGTCGCAATTGAAGAGCAAGGAAGGCTTCGTGAGAGAGAGAAAACTCTAGTTGACGAAATGTCCGCGTTGAGTAGCACAGAGCCGCAACTCGAAACTGATATCCGGGCGAAGTCTGGCGAGATCCTCAGGTATCGAGCTGAAACAACAGCGACGCTGGAACAGGCAAGACAGGAAGAGCAGCAGTGCCATCAGGAGCTTCAGTCTCTTCAGGAGAAGTGGCGGAAAGCTGAGGCTGAAGCAAGCCAGCAATTTGATGCGGAGTTGAAGCGAATGAGCGAACGTATTGCACAGATCAAACAGAAGCAGATAGCTGCCACTCAAGCCCTTGAGGATATTTCTCCTCAGCTTGCTGCTGCTCGGAAGAATCTCGCCGACGGAGAAACGTTCAAGCGTCATATTCAAGACAACCTGGACTACCGCAACCTGAAAAAGGAGCTAGAGACGATTCGCGCTCAGATCGATGAAGCGAAACTCAGGATCAGTACCCTTCCATCCCTCGATGATGTATCAAGACGAGTGCTAGTGGCAAACAGTGCCGTCGTGTCTGCAAAAGAGGACCGCGCAACACTTCGAGGCCGCCAGCACGAGCTTGAGCTCCAAATCCGGGAGGAAAAGATCAAGCTGCGAAGCTCTGATTACCGCAATATCGAAGAGAAACATCGCCAAAAGCTCATCCAGTGCGAGACGACAATGATGGCTGTATCCGATCTCGACAAATACTACAAGGCACTTGACAAGTCCCTCCTCCAGTTCCATATGAAGAAGGTCGAAGAGATCAACTCCATCATCAAGTCTTTGTGGCAAATCACCTACAAAGGGCAAGATATTGATACCATCGAGGTCGTGAGTGGACAAGAAATGGATACTGGTGGGACCAAGGCGGCTCGATCGTACGACTATCGTGTCGTGATGAAGAAGGGAGGAGCATTGATCGATATGCGAGGCCGATGCAGTGCGGGCCAGAAGGTCCTTGCTGCACTTGTCATCCGACTTGCACTTGCCGAGACATTCTGTCTCAACTGCGGGATCTTGGCTCTCGATGAACCCACCACAAACTTGGACACGGAGAACAAGTACGGTCTTGCTCAAGCCATCACAGAGTACGTGTCTGCACTTCCGCTCGTTCAACTTGCCTCTGCAAAAGAGTCTGACCGCGTCTTCTTGCTTTAGCATTCTCAATGCGCGCTCTGAACAGGAAAATTTCCAGCTTGTTTGCATCACCCATGACGAAGAATTCGTGCAAATGCTGAGTGAGGCTCAATCGATGGACGGAAGGCGCCCCGAGTACTACTGGCGCGTGTCTCGGGAAGACATGTACGTTCTGACGTTGGTACCATATTGATCCCTACTGTATCTTCCTAACTCGTCCTCTTGTTTGTTTGTGATCGTCTTGTCCGCAGTGGGAACAATCGCTTTTGCAGCAAGATCGAGCGACGGGAATGGCGGGATGGTATTTGAGAGGGTGAAGCTATGTTGCGAGCGCTGGCCTCGCTTGATTCTGGTCGATCTATATACGATGTTCGTCTATCCCATGGCTACTGCTTTTGCTACTCCTTCAGCTGTAGCTGCACATTTAGGTTGCTACTTTGCTTCATCAACTCGCGCACTGCCATGGTGGCATAGGAGGATGGACCTACCGTTCAACAACGTCAGTCACAAGGGGTGCAAGAAATCTCAATTCTGGAGAATGAACTTACCGAGTTGGAATTCCAGACACAACGCGCGATGCTTGGCGCCAGGAATCGAAGGTTGAGCGGTCTTGTTCACCAAACGGTCGACATCCGTTTCGATCAGTTCGACCGTTGGATCGTCGTAGCGCTTGATTTCGTGCACCACGTCGATAGGCTTACGCAGCAGGTGACGATACGATCCCGGCAGGTGGTACTCGGAATTCGTCGCGCGACTGAGCGCGAAGAAATCGACCCCGTCAGCCTTGCAGATCTCCTCAAAGCGCTCTGTGAGAGCGTTCTCGGGTAGCTTGATATCGTATCCAGGCAGTGGAAGAACGACATCGAAGATCGAGTATTTGTGGATGTTGGCCTCGGTGATCACAGCAACCTCTGCCTTGGGTCGACCTCCCAGCTTTCGCTTCTTTGGCAAGGGCGCGTCTTCAATGGTGTTATCGTTTGCATCGTCGGCTGTGACCGCGTCCACCACGCTATCCGCCTCGACGACCTCTTCAACTCCGTCCACCAGCACAAGGTCCCCCAGCACTGGCTTATCAGAAGCAAACCGATCAAGACGCTCGCTCGCGATGGTGTTCCACACGTAACTCTGGTACGAGTGCGTATACATCTACAAGCAGCACCATAAGTCGTGGATCTTTCGCAACCAAGACAGCGGGGAGGTATTGTACGTACCATACGGAGGTGGCGAGGGATGCACGCAAACGCCTGCGCGTAGGCCGTCAAGCCGTGCGTTCGGAATCCCTGCAGAATCGAGTGCTCAGCGATAAAGTACGGCGGGAAGGACCGAATGGCTGTGTCGATCTCCTGTGTCTCTTGAAAGTGCTGGCGCGCTTCCGTAATCTTGGTGGCATCGCCTTCTTGGGGCTGCATCACAAGGTCGATCGCGGCCTTGTAATTGCGGCGCAGAATCGCGCGCCCGACCTCATGGGTCGCGACCGACCGCGTGCCGAAGCGCTGCAAGCCAAAGTAATTGATAAAGCCACGCTGCGCCCAACTCTCGACGGCGCGATGCAGGTCGTCATCCGACACCTGTGCATCGTCTGGCAGGCTCCGGATCGCCATCGAGAAGCGGTTCCCATTTAAGTCGCCGAGGTTCAAGCGATCGCGCACGTAGGCAGCGTTGCCGACAATGAAGTTGAAATCGTGGAGCTGCTTGCGCGCGCGGTTGAGCGATTCGAGCTTGTCTTCGTTGCCGCGGTACACGGTGATGAGCTGCGTCGTGATGCCGCGCTTGTCTTTCGTGCCGGCGTACGTGAACGCTGACTGGTTCACGCCCATGGCGCGCGCCAACTGCGACACGACCGCGAGCGTCTCCATATTTTTCTTGTACAGTACAAACTGCAAAAAGTCGGGGCGATCGGCCGGCCACTGGACGCGAGTCGCGCGCTGGTCGACGTCTTTCCGCTTGCGGCCGTCGACGAGCATCGGGCGCACGCGGATGACCGACTCGTTCGTGTCGTTTTGCACCGTATCCGAGATAACGAGCCTTTCGCCGAGCTCGCGCAGGCTCTTGTGGATGCGCATGCGCTTGTCCTTGTCCGTGACGACGGGAAAGAAGAACTCACGCGGCTCTTGCCCATTGGCTTCGTTACCAATGGCGGCACCGCCCGACGCTTGCCGCTCGACACGCTCGTCGACAAGGCGAACAAGAAACTCGGCGAGCTGATCGGCCGTCCCGGCGTCACAGACGTCGGTCACGATCACCTTGAGCTCGGTAATGTTGGCGCGGTCCGTCACAGTGGCCGCCGCGCGCTTGTTTTGGTTAAAGAGCCCAAGCAGTTTGCCCGCGAGCTTGCCCACCATGCCACGCACGCGGTTGTTGACGGGAAAGGATCCGGCCTCACCGGTACTGGACGCTTGCTGCGTCGGATCTTCCAAGAACGCGAGCACGCGCTTCTTGACGATCTCGCTGATCTTGGTCTCTTTCTTGGCCGCGGCCTTGTCGGCAAAGTGCTTGACGTGCGTGAGCCGCACGACCTGGCCATCGCGAGCGACCTCACGCACGACAAAGTCCGAGAACCGCTCCTTGATCGTGCCGTGGAAGCCCGGCACATCGGGCGTCAAGAACCGCGAGATGCCGACCACGCGTTCGTCCACGCTCTTGGCCACACCGTCCGAGTACCCAGGGCCACGGAAATTGGCGAGCGCCGACGCGCGCGGGCCATCGCGGCCTCCTCCGCGTCCTCCTCCACCTCGTCCTCCTCCCCCGCGTCCTCGTCCTCGCCCTCCTCCTCGTCCACCACCCCCGCGCCCACTGGAGAAATTGCCCCGCCCCATGACGCTGCTCTGCCCGGCCCAGACAGTGGAGAGAGAAGGCTCAAGCGCCGGCCGCAGTCGTCGCCACGGCAGCGCTATCGTTGCGGGTCGACTTTGTCTCTTCAAGACAACTGCGTCTCATCTCGGCGAACCAATCAGGTCGAGTGCCCTCCCCCGTTTTACTGACTTCGCTGAGATTTGTTTGGATATTATCCATGTCCCTTATTGGGATAATATCTGGTGTGAAATCCCTCGTTGGAGCAGGCTACACTTGCGACTGGAGACAAATTGACTCGTCGGTCGGACTCGAGCAGCTCCCAGGAAGAGACGGACGGAACCCATGGAGGCGCGCGGCGGACGCCACCACAATGGCCACAGCGGCAACGGCAACGGCCACAACCGCCACGCGAACGGCGGCGGCTTTGGCCACAATAACAAGCGCGCGCATCGAGGAGGAGGAGGAGGAGGAGGAGGAGGGCGCGGCCACCATGGCCACGGCGGGGGCGGGGGCTTCAGCCACGGGCACGGCGGTGGCGGCCGCGGGTCGTTTTGGTTCAAGGGCGAAGGATACAATGACTTTGAGGCCTTGAGCATCGAGGAGGACGTCGTGGGCATCCGCGGCTTTCTCTCACCGGACCACCCGGGGTTCAAAGGGCTCGTGAAGCAGCGGTACTCGGATTTCGTCGTTCATGAGATTGGCACCAACATGCAGCCGGTCGAGCTCACGACGCTCGTGGCAAAGAAGCGCACGATCCAAGCCAGCTTCACGGATCTCGTCACGGCGTTTGCCTTTGGCGAGTCGACGAATGAGACGCCGGCGTCGACTCTATTGGTGCCGCCCACCTCCGACCACCTCAAGCTCATTCGTCAGCTTGCCAAGAGCGTCGGGCACAGCGCGGCTGCGCAAGGCAGACGTGGGCAGGAGGCGCTGGAGAACTACAACCATCAGCGGCTCGTGCAGCTTGTCACGCGCGAGCTGGGCGCCAAGATGGGCGGCGAGTTTGCAGCGTTTCTGGACAAGGTGAAGACGCGCAAGCAGGCGCAGGCACAGGCACGCGCTGCCGGCATCAGCGCCGAGATGACGGGCGAGAGCACGAGCGATCTCCAGTTTTTCGTCGCGGGACTCCACGAGAAAGGCGACCGCGTGTTTATCCACGAGACGATGCGGCGCTTTGGCAAGACGCTCATTGTCGCCGACACGATCACGTCGCCCGACCAGAGCCAAGTGATCCGCATTCGCCCGGTCGTGGGCGGTCCGCCGAAAAAGGGCGAGCGCGACCCGCGCCGCGACTGGCCCGTCGACAAGCGTACGTTGGCTTGTAGTAGTAGTGCCCTTATTGTCGGCAAGACTGAGACTGACATGGTGTTGTACATGTTTTTTGCAGCCGACTATTTGCAGTTTGTCGTCTACAAGCGCAACAAAGAGATCATGGCCGTGGTGAACCAGATCGCCGCGGTAGTCAAGGTGAACCCGTCGCTGTTCTCGTTTGCCGAGGCCAAGGACAAGCGCGGCATCACGACGCAGTTGTGCACCGCGTACCGCGTCGCGAAGGAGCGGTTCCAGGCGTTTGTGCGGCTCTCGTCGGGACGCAACCTGGACGAGCAGAACTACCTCGTTGGCAATCTCAAGTACGTCCCCAAAAAACTCAGTTTGGGCGACTGCGGCGGGAACGCCTTCTCCATTGTGGTACGCGGCATCCCCGACGAGCATGAACTATCGGCACGCGCGCTGCAAGAGGCCGTCGAGGCCTGGCGAGCGCGGGGCTTTATCAATTTCTTCGGCATCCAGCGGTTCGGCAGCAGCGCGACGCCGCACCACATTCTCGGCCGTGCCATGCTGCGCAAAGACTTCAAGCTGGCCGTACTACTCTTGCTGCGGCCACAGGACGGCGAGGCCAGCAAGATTCGCCAGGCGCGGGAACACTTCCGCCAGCACAAGGACGTGGCCGCGGCGCTGCGCATGCTGCCGCCGTTCTTGATTCCCGAACGTGCCGTGCTCGAGGGGCTCTTGCAGCACGGACTCGAGGCCAACGAGTTGGCCTTCCGCTCGATTCCTGTGCACCTGCGGCTCGCGTACGTTGAGTCGTACCAGAACTATGTGTGGAACCAAATGGCGAGCCTGCGCATTGAGCAGCTCTCGCGTACGAGCGCGGTCGTGGGCGACTTGGTGTTTGCGCCAGGAGACGTGGACGCGGACGTGGACGCCGAGTCATCGCACGCGTCCCGGCGGCGCGTCCTCACACTGACGACAGAGAATGTTGGAGACTATACGATCCACGACGTGGTGCTTCCGCTACCAGGCTTCCAAGTGGCGTACCCGGCGAACGAGATTGGCGCCGCGTATCAAAAGCTGCTGGCTATGGACGGCGTCGACTTTGCGGCGTGGGCGTCGGCGACGCAGAGCGCCAACCACCACCCGTATGACGTCAAGGGAAGCTACCGCCACGTGGTGAAGACGCCGCAGGACGTGCGATACGACGCACAAACGTACACGGACAGCAACCAACCGCTTCTGCTCAACGACGTCGACAAGCTACTGGGACGCACGACGCCGTTGAACCTCCAGCGGCCATCGGGGGCTGCTGCTGATGCCACTGGAGGTAATGGCGCCGACCGCGGCGAGCCGGAGAAAGACAAGGACAAGAAGCCGACACCCGGTCGCGCGCTGGTGCTCCACTTTCGGCTCGACTATGGCTCGGACGCGACGATCGCCGTGCGCGAGCTGCTCAAGCAAAGCAGCAGCATGCACATGTCGTTCCAAAAGCCCAGCGAGACCAAGGACGGTGCCACGCTTGTGGACAAGCCGCACGCGAAAGCTGGCGATTCGCTGACGGGAAAGAAGCGGCCCAGTACGACGGCGCTCGCTGGGAACAAGAGCAAGGACGTAAAGGTGACTGCGACGCAGAAAAAGACGCAGGTGTCAATCGGACGGCCAGGCTTTAGCCTCGGAAAAGGCCACTAGAGTAGCCACTGAGATCCAATTCGCTCGATCAATAATGGAGGAGGAATAATGAATGCAGCGCAACGAACTACAATAGAATCATGTTGCCCCACCATCACATGTCGTAGCAATGGCGTTGCGGATCGTGCGTGAGATGTTGGCCGACAGCAGCAACTCGGCTGCGACAAAGACGGCGACGGTCGTGTAGAGGAACATCAGCCAGCCCGCATTCTGATAACATCATGACAAGATACTCAACCTGTCCGTCAGAAACGTTGGAGGAAAAGAGTACCAGTGATGAATCAATAAGCCCACTCACGATGACGCAGATCTTGGTGGTCGGGTCCAGTGACTGGAAGTAATAGCTCTCGCACGCAGGATCTACCAAGTGCAAGACGATACGAAACAGGTCAGTCAGTCTTGAAGGGGGGGGGGG